>JASDQU010099857.1:186845-214372 GCA_032191745.1 Picea mariana
CGATGAGTCAAGATGGGAGATGTAGGGTATCAAGTGGTCTTTTATGGAATCCACTATGATACTCATGGCATTGATGTCAACATCTTTGAACTTCTCCATAGCTGCAATGTTTTGTGGTTCCTTCTCTTCTCCTTCTTTAAACTCTGGCTTCACGATCTTTCCTTTCACAATATCCAACACTTTATTCTTAGCAAGGATGAGGTCAATCCTTGTCTTCCATGCTCTGAAGTTAGAGGCTCCATCTCTCTTGTTCTCAGACTTCATAGAGTTCGTCATCGCTTGCTTGACTTGGTCAAACCCTAGATTTGACCAGAAATCCAAACTTCACGTCTTGGCCTTCTAAGAGTACCCGGAGATGCGATGGGCTAGGGCGCACTGATCTATCTGGAGATTAGATCAATCTCATCAATTAAGGTGTCTTGACAAGAGGTTTAGGGTTTCTGCAACTGCTTCTGCTAATAACCCTAGCTGCAGTGCTTTTAGAAACTGCTCCTGCTAGTAACCCTAACGACAGTTCCTCAACGAGCTCAGTATCTAGCGGCTATGTTTCCTTCCAGTGTTTTAGGCTAACTGAAGGGGTGTGGGCCCATAATCTGTTAGAATATAGAAGATGGTGTGCTCATTTTACCATTGACGATACCCTCATCACCCAACCATAGGTCGAAGCCTCCCTCCGAGCGCCTTAACCTTGACTGAGAATTCCTTCGGAAGCAAACCCTAGGCTAGATAGCCAAACAAAGGGTAGCGCACCTCTCTCCAAGGGTAGCGCAACACAAAAGACTGATCAGATAGTCCCAAACCCTAGCCAAGAGATATTCAAGCCAATACTGAAAACTTGTTGCTGCTGCAGCTGCACCAGCAGCTCTCCTCCAAACCTACACACAAGACTGCAACTGCAGTGCGCACCAAACTGGGAACTGCAATTCTGAGATGCTACAAATGAGAATTGGTGCCCTGTATTTATAGTGGTTCTGCTAGTTTTGCTGGGGCCAACTTCTCCTTTTGGATAAGTGTCTGTTCAGTATATTATTATTATTTCTGGCCGACTTCTTCTCTTGGAGGCTAATAACCTAATATAAATTATCTTCTTGAGCCGACAAGGCTTCTAGGGTTATTAGCCAACTCATTAGGGTTTCTCTTGCTTCCTAGAGTCTTATATTCTTGTCAACTTCACACGTGGAGGTAAATACCTCCCGCAACTACCATAATATTAACATCTCTTTACATGACTGGTCGATGGATTTTGACCTTGCTGGAGCCCTAATTTTGGTGGTTAAGGTCTGGAAAATTATCCTAGGGCTTCTGCTAGTAATATGGTCTCAAGAATCTCTTGCCACAATTGGCAACAAACTTGGCACTTTCGTCAGACTCGAGCCAAATTGGGAGTAAAAAAATGATCGAAGGTGGCCTTGGGTCCAAGTTGAGGTTGACCTTAGAAACGGTCTGATTGGTGAGCTAGACCTGGTCTGTGTCTCCTTCATTTGGAAGAAAAAGGTGGATTATTGGAGACTCCCCTTCAAGTGTTATAATTACCACAAGTTAGGGAATCTTTAGGCCAACTGCCCCAAGATTCATCCTCTCAAGGACCCAAAGCATAAAATTTGGAGGAAGAAGGTTGTGTGCACTTTTTAGGCAAGTGGAGTTTCAATTAATGGATCATAGGTGCATGTAAAAATTCTTGATGTCTCTTCCAATGCTGGTATGTAGGACAAACTAGGCCCCTCGGTAACTCATGCTGGTAAGTCTCTTTTTCCTTTCCATTGTTCTCCTGGATCCTTTTCCTTATAATTGGTTCCCTCTCCCCCTCCCTCATTAGATCCCCTTGTCATCCCTTCTCTCCCCCTCTCATACACTGCCCCTTCCCCCCCTCCCTATCTCACTCTTTTGAAGCCAAGTAGTGAAGATGATTCTACTCTTCCACTCTCTCCACATAAGTCTCCCATTCCTCTCCCCACCCCCCTCTACTCTCCTTGATACCTCCAAGGTTGCAGCTCCCTCTCCAGTCCCTTCCTTTCCCGCTCCATCCATAGCCTCCCTTCCACCAAACTAAGGCCCTCGTGGCTAAGGTCGCTCCTTCTACCCCTCGCTAGCCCTCCCTCCCCCTAAAAATTTGTACTCATTGAGACCACCCTCTAAGCAAATACAGCACATGTCCTCTTTTGGCAGCCTAGCCCTTGACCCTAAACAACCCAATTCTGTGGGTTGGAACTCATTCCTTAAAAAATCTCAACAAAAAGTTGTTTTGGACATCAATAAAGGAAAGAAAGTGACTATTTCTAGGGCCCTTGGAGCAGAAAAAATCCCTTAAAAGGCCTTCCCCATGATAGTCCTTTCTTTCAATGCTAGGGGTCTTGGGGGTGCTAAAAAAAGACTCACCCTCAAATGGCTCATTTAGATCAACAACCTAGACATTCCGTTGATTCAGGAAACGATGTGTGAAGGCTCAAAATCCATAGCCTTGTTGGAAAAGTGGTGTAAAAATTGGTCTTATAGTGCTTCAGATGTTGTAGGCTAGTCTAGTGGTCTTCTGTCAAAGTGGAACCAGTCATGCAAGCTCTATTTACATCCTATGGTTAGTATTCTATTTCTGTGAAGCTGGAATTAGAATGTCTTGCTTCCCCGATGACCATCATAAATGTCTATGGTCCCTATGTGGATCAGATCCCATATTGGGAAAATTTGGTAGCATCAGGTGGTCTGAAAGGGTCTCACACCTTGGTAGGTAGAGACTTAAACTTCACCCTCTCCCCACACGAGGTCTAGGGAACTAAACCTCGCCTAGATCCTCAAAAGTGGCTTCTTTTCGTCTTTCCTAGAGAAACACCATCTCATCAACACAGAGCTTGTAAAGCTCGAGCCCATGTGGAAGAAATTTCATTTAAATTAAGATGCCATATCAAAGAGGCTGGATAGATTTTTAGTGTCAGAGGACCTGATTTCTTGTGGCATAATAATGAAATCCTTTGTCTCCTTAGGAGCCTTATCGAATCACCCACCAATCATTTTAAAGGTGGATCCTGGTGAACTGAAGCCCCTGGCCCCATTCAAATTCAATCCTACCTGGTTGGAATAGGAGGAATTTTAGATCTTAGTGTCATGTTCTTGGGTCCACCTCTCTTTCTTGAAGTCCTCGACGTACATGAGACAGTTTGTTAATAACATTTTAGGAGTAAAAGAGGTCCCAAAAAAACATTTGTCTTAGTTTGTTAAGAAGTTGAAAGCAGTGTTGGAGGATGTGGAGAGACAAATAGTTTCTCTGAACTTGGAATTGGTTGTTTCTCCCCCCATGGAGGAGAAACTTAACTGATTGTGATCTCTCAAAGACACTCGCTAGAGAAGACATGGCATCTGAAGAGTAGGGCCATTTTGATTAAACACGATGACAACAACTCAAAAAAATTTCACCATTATAAAAATTATCGTAGGAATGTAAACTCCATATGAGAGATTGAACGATTTGATGGGACTATGGCACGTTCTTTTAAAGATAAGGTGGAGGAAGGAATTAGCTTTTTCACTTCTCTTTTCAAAAACCATTGGGATGCCCGATCCAGGATATTTTGGAGGTTATTTCTAAATTTTAACTTGTCTTTATGGAAGATATGAATTGAGTGCTATCTGAAGAGGTGAATGAATTTGAGGTGCATGATGCTCTCTTCTCTATGCAAAAAGGAAAGAGTTTTGGCTCGGAAGACTTGAGCATGGAATTTTACATTGATTTCTATGAGTTAATCAAGGAGGATTTGTTGAAGTTGGTAAGAGAGTCACACAGCTCTAGAAAAATGCTTGGATCTTTCAACTTAACATTCCTTGCCCTCATTCCCAAGACCCAGTTAGGTAAATCCTTAAGTGATTTTCGACCTATCTCTTGTTGCAATGTGATATACAAGATCGTATACAAGATCATCACCTAATGGATTAATCCTGTGCTCAGTGAAGTAATATTAGATGAACATTTTGGTTTCTTGAGAAATCGTCAAATCCACGATGTTGTCACCATTGCTAAGGAATCTCTTCATTCTATAAAATATTCTAATATAAAAGCAGTTGTTATCAAACTAGACCTTTCCAAGGCTTGCGACTAGGTGAGTTAGACTTTCATTTGTCTTGTCTTAATACAATTGGGCATGGATCTCTCTATTATCAAATGGATTATGGGTTTCATCCAGTCAGCCTCGTTTTTGGTTCTTATCAACGACTCTCCCTCCAACTTCTTCAGAGCCTCTCGTGGGTTAAGAGAAAGATTCCCATTGTCCCCGTTCCTGTTCCTGAGTGTAGTCGAAGCCCTCAACAAGTTGTTAGCAGAGGAAATAAGTTCTATATCTTTAATTGGAATTAAAATATCCATGAATGTATTCATATCCCATCTTCTATTTGTCGACGACATCCTATGTTTCTCTCAAGGCTCTCTTCATAATTTAGTTGCCTTAAAATGGATTTCAGATCTCTATTGTAAGGTTAAAGGGATGCATATGAATGAGGGAAAATATTACCTCCTCACTCACAACCTACCTCCCCGAGTTTCTCACTCCTTGTCAAACCTTTTTCCTTTCCCTTAGAAAGGCCTTGAGGAGCAAATTGAATATCTCGGCTTTCATCTAAAGCATGACGGTTATCGTTTCACTAATTTACTTTGGTTAGTTAAGAAGGTGGAGGCCCATGTTTCCATTTGGGTCAATCAAATTCTTTCTTGGGGTGGTAGATTGGTGCTGCTCAAGTTGGTAATTGAGAGCATTCTGATCTACTTGACCTCTATAGAAAGTGTCCCAAAAGAGATTTTTCACAAAATTCACAAGGCATGCATTCAATTTCTTTGATTTGATTTCTGCAGAACTGGCGAAATCACTTTGGTCAAATGGTAATGCGTGGCTCTTCCTAAAGAGCTAGGTGGTTGGGGGATACAAAATATTCTTCTCTTCACCTAAGTCACGCTAAGTGCTGGCTGGAAGAAGTCTTTGGAGGGTCATTTAGAGTGATATAATTTGGGGTCAAGTCCTCAAATCTAAACACATCCCTAACCTCTTGATTGAAGAATGGTTCATGCAACCTTGCAAATCTTTGAAAGGCTCCATGGTTTGGAAAGCTTTGGTTGCCTCCTTCCCCTTAATTATCCCATGGACGGTTTGGAAGGTGGGAAATGGCAGAAGCATTAGGCTAGGGGAGGAACCATGACTTGGGTCTGAGAATGAGTTTTTCCTTTCTGAAGCCCTCATTCATTTACTTCATAATGCATGCATCGTTTCGTTGGAGGATGCTAAGGCCCAAGATCCTTCGCTATTCGGGAGACTAGGCTAGAAGTCATTTGCACTCATTGGACTATCTAGAAATGAGGCCACTGAATGGGACCGTTATATTTCCCTTTTGGTTTCAAACTTCATAAGACTCAACCCTAATGTGCAAAATGAGTTAGGTTGGTCCAAAAACCCCCACTCCGGGGAGTTCACCGCTAAACTAGGTTATAAGGTCGAAATGGAAACAAAATTTGGAGGGGAAAATGTTTGGTGGTGGAAAACCCTATTGAAGTTAAGCACTCCGCTCAAATGCAAAATCACCTCCTAGCTGGCACTAAATAACAAATTTCTCACTTGGGATGTTGGATTAAAAAGGGGTTGGATAGGCACTAGTCGATGTGCTCTATGTAAATCTTTTGAAGAATCCATTCTCACAACTTCATCTCCTATCCCTATGTAGCTTAGGTGGTGTGGTCGCTTCTGTTGGATATTTAAGAAAAGTCATCATGGAATAGAGTCAGTCTTGGGGAATGTTTTAAGGATTGGTTATATGATGCTTCAGTGAAACAATATGAAGGTCTTCCATGTTTATTTGCTCAAAGATTATGATGGGCTCGCAACTCTATGCTTACTAGTAAGTCATTGTCATTTATGTTCCACATCAGCTGAATACGTTATTCCAGTAATAGGTGAGTAAGCTCATACAATGATTAACAAGTCTTACCATGGATTAGCTTAATAAACATGTATTCATTATGTACTTTAAGCTTATAGATGCTCAAGCTTAATTACACTAAGCTCAAGTATCATAGCACCAACTAGGTTCGTAATTACCACCTGAGAAAACGAGCTTTTCCAGAGTCCATGTAATGAAGCACAAAGATTGACACGTGTTATATGCAGTAGCTATCCACCTCATAAGCTAGTAAATCCGAGGTCGAAAACATAATTGCTTCATGGTATTTGCTTTAATTACTATGTAATATAGTTACCTGAAACATGCGGTTAATACCAGGGTGCTTTGTTGTCGCTAGTACAATGATAGCGTAGCATTAGAGAACTTTACTCGGTGTTACTAAGAGTGTAATCAGATGGCTAGTGCTTACGAGAAGCAACTCTAACTTGTAGTTCTAATCCAACTTTCGATAATATGAGAGCCTAGATGATTTGACTCTCTAGTAGTAGATGAACGTGTATTAGAACTAACACCTCGTGGTTAGTGAAAACGTATAAAGACCTTTTGACGTAAGCTGCACTACTAAGAATCATATCACTTGCTTAATTAAGTGGTCCTATTATTTAGTATGTTACGTGCTTAATACCGATTGCATAATTACAAGGGGTAAGGCTATTTATGTGTCAAGCGATTAATTACTCTATAATTTACCAATGTTTTGTGGCCACTTACGTGGATTACTCCAGCTGGATTAAGATGAGTACAAAGCCAATAGTTCAGTGGCAAGAGACATTATGAATTTCTTAACGATAACCCATGTTAGGTTAATGCTATGAAGTAGAAAGTAAGATATTAATTACCCGGCTAGGAGTTTAACCTATGTGTAATGCCAACAATACAACTAAACTTATTACTCTAATCATAACTAGTAATAGTAATACACGTTTTCAACTTGATAATACCAGGTTAGCCTTACCACGAAAGAAACCAGGCACATAGTACTTCGGAAGATAGATCAGTGTTGCTCGTATATGACACCTGAACGCACAAATAAATGTATTTAGTGTACTAGGTACAAGTATGATTCTCCAGAACATCAGGTACTAGTATCGATAGTCCCCTGTGAATACAGGCAATGCTTTATTTCAGTTGAATACATACTATTGTATACTCATATTTCTAGTGTTACACAATGCATCATGATAAGCAACTAAGCTTTTCATGTTTTTAATCAGTCCGTGGTAGTTACATAGTCTAGAGTATTAATTTATTGTCAACAATAACAGAGTACCAGTCAATTATTACTGTGTATTTGGAACTAACTTCATAAGCCTATATGGTAAGCCACTGTTTCATTAAACACTACGACGTAATCACGAGGCTAAGCAATTTTGTGCATGAAACTCAGGTATATGCATAAACCAAACATCAATGAACTATTATGTATTATACTCTGATCAAATAAGTACTATTACTATTCATTTCCAAGGGTATTACAGCTAGTAAGTCAGATTAAGCGGCTTATTAATGCATAACAACCAGTTATAAGTATTACTAGCACATATTACGGGTGGACTAGACATGTTACGAATATCTACTCAAGCTTTGTGATTGGTATGGTCACTGCACGTAAAATCACCATATTTATGTAATAGGATCAAGCTTGTAATCCATATTTTTGGTTACATAAGCTTAAGCAATAGAAATAATGATAACATATTCATCATAGAGTACTCCAAGGAAAAAAACTTAAGCATTCACTAGTAGATATAACTAACCTATGTTGAAGGTCATCCTAAATAACATCTACATCAATCAAAGCCTCTAGGAGGGATTCGTTTTTGGGGAAGTAATCATCCCATAGATTCGGATGAAAATCATGACATTAACTAGGGCCAATATGGGGTAAAAATAGGTTTTCATTTTCCCATTTGATAAAACATTAGAGAAACTGCATGACCTATGTCTAAAGAATGTGAATTTGGATGCAAAGGTTTCTACTTAGTCCATGGAACAATATTATCCAACCAAACCTTCCTCACATGCCTCCCCAGAATATTTTAGAAGGGCTAATGCCTCACCTCCCTCTGGTCACCCTGCAGAGGCACTACGCCCAGGCCTTATGATAACATAGTGGGGGTAGTAGGCATGCCATCCAGTCAGAAGCATGCCCTCTAGAGGGGCGCACGTGCTACCTATCCAGGCAGGGGCATATTGCATACCAATCTAGACATACATATAAATAGGGGCATACTTCGCACAAGCTACGTGGGTATCTTATCTATAGGGATGGGGTAACTACTGCCATGCCTTCTTTTGCTGGCCTGGAAAGATGTACACCTAAACCCTTCTTCTCTATGTCTTTCTCAGGCATATCAATTTATTTTTTCGTTACAAGGACCACCTTCTCTATTGCCAACACCATCAATAGAAACACAAATAGTTCCTGGTAAACAGTCTATCCATAAGTCTAGCTAGTTGACTGAGCTAATGAGCTTGACCCAGTTGCTCCAGTAGCTTACCTTGATGAACTAGATCGATACGATGAACTAGATCAAGACCCAATAGCCCTTTCTATTGGTTATGCAGTCGAAGCAGTTGGTTCATTCCCATACACAGATGCAGATCCATACCCATACCTAGCATTATTATACCTAGATACATACCCATAGCCCACATACTTTCCATCTTCTCCACCACCACCAACAGTCAGTGATTTTGTCGTTGATGCAATAGTTGATGCAGTAGTTGGTTCAGTCGAGTCTATTGATCCAACTTATCTAAATGAGGTGGGTCTACATTCAGGAAGGTAAAGGGAGGGTGAAGTTCCGATAAGGCGTGTGTACATTGAAGGGAGGCTAAGTCCGATAAGGCATACGTAATATTAAGGAAGGCAAAAGTGAGGGCTAAGTCCGATAAGGTGTGTTATATTGAAGTGAGGCTAAGGTCCGATAAGTAGGTTGGTCTATTGAGGTGAGGCTAAGTCTGAGAAGTAGGGGGTCTTAACCTCAGGAATGAGGAGAGGTATTAACTCCAATAAGTAAATCTTTGCTTGGAGGTCATAAGTGCGCTTCAAACACGCTTACATGCCATTTTCCACCCTTCTAAGGGCGGACCACATCGGGCATATGAATTGTAATTTGTTGTTAGAAAAACCCACCCTTTCCATGCACCTTTGGCTTGATGCTTTTTCTTTCAGACATATTTTGGGTGTCGGGGAGACCCGAAAGAACTCCAACTTGATAATCAAAACTATGTTCCATCACTTTTTTCTTCGGATAGATTATTCTTGCCTGCCTAGCTCTGTCCCAACTTGTGAATCTTGTTTCATTTGGTATCTGTCCATAAATTAATCCATCCAGTCACTCTCGCTTTTTCCCTGGGTGTGGCGGTGGGTGGCTTCGCGTGCTATACCAATCGAGTGCGGGTGCCGGGTCTAGTCCTTTTCCAAGCCCAAGAAATCAAATCCATCAAGTAGAAAGGAGAATCGTGTTGGGTTGGGATGAGAATGGGTGGTTGGTATCTCCTTTCCTTATCCCAATGCTTCCCAATAAATGAATGAATCTATGGTTCATATTGTTTATGGTTCATATGGTCTATGGTTACTAAGACCAACCCAAAAAATCTAATTAGTTAGAGTTAGACATGTGTCGGCTAAACTCGTACCTATGTCTAACGACGATAGCATGCATGAAAGGGAATACGAAAGAGAGTTTGGCTACTTATTGATTTACCCACCCTACTAGCTATTTGACTGAGGGGGTGGGTAGGTAGTTCCTATCGTGTAGCAAGGAGGATGCCTGAATTTTTCGCCTTAGAAGAAAGAAAATAAATGGATGGTAAGTGGCACACACTTAGAAGAATTCTTTGCCAAGATCTTTTCTTTCAGTGTACGCCTGCCTAACGACTTAATTGAAGGCAGACTGGGGATAAAAATAATAGTTGAGTATAAAGATATGTGGCTTATGCTTTGGATCGCTAACTCAGGCCCACTTCTTCGTTTGGGAACAGGGTGGGGGCAACAATGAACAAGCCTCATGCTAATTATTGCTTGAAGGCAACACAAGCTTCCCATAGAATTTTGAATTGCATGCATATGCATACAAGTTTGAATTCTATGAGACCTTCATTAAGATGTGACTAAGTCTCTATGTGATTCGAAATAGCCATCGAGTGGAGGGTAGCAGCAGGTCAAATGATTTTAGGCAACCAACCCGTCCAAAGCACGAAAGCCTAGTAATCAAAGAAATTTATTCTGATTTGTTTATTCAGAAGTTCGGTTTCAAACTCTGGGGAGGAGTACGCCATATCTATATATATATCCGAGAGGGGAGATGATCAGACTCTAAGGGGAAGGAAGATGGAAAGATCTAACTAGAACCCTACGAACCCTTATTATATACGTAATTACAACATAAATGAATAATTACATATATAATAGCAACATTGTCGAACGATTGAACTTACCATAATTTGAGCGGAGATCCCATACGATGCTAAAGCATAATTACATATATAATTCATGACCGAAATAACCCAGTCATTCTTTATTTATGTAGCAATACTTCCATACAGATATTGATCTTCTCAGGTCATTCTTTCATAGATACAGAGCGAGTAGCCAAGGTTTAACCATAGGTAGCTAGAGCAGTAAGCGTAAAGGCTAAGCGCACAACAGACTCGGTGACTCGCCCAAGTGCTGAAGGGACAGCTTGTGGGGAACCATAAATCATACAAACCCCTATAGGCATGAGAGCCAATAGTGAACCAAAAAGCAAAGTAAAAACCCATAGCATGGATTTCCATAATAGCCAAGCAATGTCCCTTCAGGTTAGATATATAGATTGATAAGTAGTTTATCTGGTTCCATAGTGAGCAATATCCCTTATAGTTGCATATCCGAAGCGAGTAGCTTCACCCATAGAAAAGGTATGGGCACCACCATTTAATATCCTCCAGTCCCAGAGCCTGTTCGAGCACCAAAATAAGGAAGGGTAGAGGCTAGGGCACTAGGAGCAATTTACTGGGTTACTAACCTTGAGCACATTGACCCGTAACCTATTGCATTTGACCCCAGTGCTAGTTGGAGTTCATTTGATACAGTCCCATATCCAGTCGATGAACCGGTTGGAGTTCCAATGCCAACATTCAAGATAATTTAGGGCTCACCTAAAGAACCAACTACCTCACCCTCCTTCGTTGTGTGAGCCATTCTTCCTCACCTAAATCAATATTAATTATGAAATACCCGAACCTATAGCAGAGGAATAGACAATGGAGTACACCATGCTCGAACGTGTTATGTAATAAGGCCTTATTGGTAATGATCGAAGCAATGCGTTAAGATCTCTATATCTATGTGGTGGAAAGCTCTCAGGGCTATTGAGGGATGGGCCATTTCCCAGGGTTTTATTGATCCAGATTTATTTTTGGCATGAAATGAGATCGGAGATATAATAAAGAAATCCACAGAGATATCACAAATATTTAATAATATAACAGAAATGTATCAGAGATGCAACCATAAACACAGATATATAGTAATACACGATTTCTATTAATGAAAGAAATGTACAAAGACTGTAAAAATACAGAGTGAAAGACTCACTAGAATGGTGGCAGCGTATCTCTGAGAAGAGATGCGACAGCTACTCGCATTCGCAAGAAGATGATTACAATGAGGCTATGAAAGCATTTTTACAATAAACAGGAATGCCAAAAACCCTAGACATCCAAAAACCTAACCCTAGGAGATGAAGCTCCAAAAGTCATGTGGGCCCCGTTTGGATAAGTTAGTACATCAACTTCCCGGGGTTGTAACGTTTGCATACGATCTCCGTTTTAGGCGTATGATAGCTTGTTGGAAAGGTATCGGCAAGGAGATTAATTTTGGGGGCTCAATCATGCCTTTGGATATCATTGAGAACCTCGATCTCAAAAAACCCTCATTTAGGCCCTCAAAATGGCCTTGGTAGTTAAAACCTGCTAAAAATAGTAAATTGCCAAAATTACTAGAAAACTGTTTTGAGCCAGTCAAAAAAGGTGGGTGGCCACCAATATCCACCTGGATCAATCCTCCATCCTTAGGAAGAAATGGTCTCCATTGCGTTGAGTTCCTAGGGGAGAGGGAAAAACGTTTGTTGGATTTGCATCTTGGTGAGCTGCTTGTATTGCTGGAGACGTCGTGCTGCTTAGTTTGTGGAAGTCTATCATGAACCTGTTGAAGCTGAGGCTGTTCAACAAGTTGAGCTACATGAGAGGAAGGTGTGCAGAAGGAATCTTTGCGCTTTGCTGCAACCTTGTCGACCTGCTTCTATTGGATAGAAGGTGCAAGGGGCAAGGCTGTAGTGGTTGCAGTGTCCTTCTGTTCCCCTTTTGAACAGATTGTGAAGAAGCTGAATTTTGCAGTATGAGATACTACCTTGCGACACTTTTTAGGTGGAACAATAGTTGGAACTACCTCTGGTATTCTGTAGAGTTGACCCCCCAAAGTAACAATGACACTACGGGGTCGAGACTCATAAACAACATAGCATCTCCACATATATGGTTGGCCCAAGAGAACATCACAGAAATCCAGTGGGGCAACATCACATAATACCTCATCCTTGAAGGGTTGGATGCCGTATGACAATCGACATTGTTGGCTGACACGAAGATCTCGTCCTTGTCGAAGCCACCCGATGTTGTATGGCTGCGGGTGTGGTGTTGTCGACAATCTCTATTGTTTGACGACCTCGGCTGAGATGAAGTTTTTTTGGCTTCTGCTATCAACAATAAAATGCAGCGGGGTCCCCTTCACCCACATCTGTGAATGAAAAAGGTGCTCCCCCTCTTCAGGATCTATTGGTTCTTCTGGTTGAATTGCTGTGGTCGCGACAATAGAAGTGGGGTCTGTGTCAATGATCTGTCCTTTACCAGTATTTTCAGAATTAGATTCTGAATCAGGGTTTGGCTCCTTGTCTTTGATTTCGGCCACCAATGACTGTTTTGAGCGACATTCATCGGTGTTGTGCCAGGGGATTTTGTGGAAATCACACCATTTTCCGGTGTCCTTCTTTGTCTTCCCATGACCCTTCTTTTCCCGTGTCTTGGATTGGTTTTCAGGAGACTGTTTGTTAGGGCCGTCTTTGTCATACTTTGGTTGTTGTGGATTTGCAGACCCAAATTCCCATTTGTTCTGGTGCTTAAATTTCTGCTCAATTTTAACAACATATCGATAAGCAACACTAAGTGATGAGATGTCCAGAAAATCCATTTCAGTCTGGATGTATCTGTGTAGAGCCCCACGGTATTTAAGAACCAAATGTCACTCAGAGTCTTTGATACCTAGCTTGGTGCGAAAGGTATGGAAGGTATTTGTGAACTACGTAACTGCTTGGTCCCTCTCTTGCCGCAGTGTGGTCCATCTCATGTACTGGTCCTCATAGTTGCCAACAGGGTAATACTGTTCCTTTACCGCATCCACAAAAAAATCCCAAGTGGGATCGACCCCATATATTCCAGACTCCTCTGTGGAACTTTGCTCCTAGTAAGTTTCCCACCAATGTTTGACATGAGGGAGAGCTTTAAGGAGTGTGAAGGTGATCTTTTCTTTGTCGGAAAAATTGTGAACAGAGAAATAACCTTCTAGCAGAGTTAACCATTTTTCTAGGGCTTCTGCATCTATCTGTCCTTCAAATACAGGAATATCAAAATTAACTTGTACCTTGAAAGGTGAGGTGCCTCCAAAGTGGTCTCTTGATGAAGATGCGCCTGATGCTATTGGCAGGCGTTTAAGGATGTGGGAAAAATTCTCCATCATTTCGTCCCTCTATCGTGTGAGAGCTTGCTCAAGCAATAGATTGATAGGATCGTCTGCTCTGTCATTTTTATTTTCTTCCGCCATTGAGGGTTTCTTGGGTGTGCGAGAGCGATTGTCTTCAAGAGAGACAAGCTCGAGACCCAACTTGATATACTCATACCTCGTCAGGGACATGCACTGAAAAAAAAATGATCAAGAGCAACCTGCTCTGATACCACTGATCCAGATTTATTTTTGGCACGAAATGAGATCAGAGATATAATAAAGAAATGCATAGAGATATCATAGATATTCGATAATATAACAGAAATGTATCATAGATGCAACCATAAACATAAATATACAGTAATACACGATATCTATTAATGAAAGAAATGTATAGAGACTGTAAAAATACAGAGTGAAAGACTCGCTAAAATGGTGGCAGCTTTTTTCTGAGAAGAGATGTGACGGCTACTCGCATTCGAAAGAAGATGATTACAATGAGGCTCTGAAGACCTTTTTACAATAAACAGGAATGCCAAAAACCCTAGACATCCAAAAACCTAACCCTAGGAGATGAAGCACCAAAAGTCATGTGGGCCTCGTTTGGGTAAGTTAGTACATCAACTTCCCGGGGTTGTAACTTTTGCATACGATCTTGGTTTTAGGCGTATGATGGATTGTTAGAAAGGTATCATTGAGGAGATTCATTTTGTGGGTTCAATCATGCCTTTGGATATCATTTAGAACCTCGATCTCGAAAAAACTTCATTTGGGCCCTCAAAATGGCCCCGAAAGTTAAAAATTGCTAAAAATAGTAAATTGCCAAATTTGCTAGAAAACTATTTTGAGCCAGTCGAAAAAGGTGGGTGGCCACTGATATCCACCTGGATCATTTATAGTGCACACTATCCGCTATTCTCGGGCTCTCCAGGGGAGGAGGAAGTGGTTGATTTCGTGGGACTTGTGCCTGGTTCTTTGATCGATGACCTCTGTGTTGTCTCCTCAATCCATGTACCGATCCTGTGTACTCTGCATACCAATAATGTAGTTTGTCTAGTGATCCCAATGACCCAGTGAGCAATGTCTCTCCGTGGTATAGGATAGGGCATAAATTAATCAATCAAGTTATGCCTGCAACCGTCTTTTTGGCTGTCACCATGCTTCAACCTCCTTTCTTTATGTCCACCCTCTGCATAACTGCCTTGCTACCTACCTTTGTTGCCTATTTCCGCTACTATCTTTTGTTCCTGTTGTATGTTCATGTCGACTGCTGACTGTATGCCCCAGTCATAGCTGCAATATGCCTTGTTAATATCCTAACAAGGGTGAGCCAATTTGATCAGGGCCGAGTTAAACTAAATAATCAGGTGAATGGAGCACTGGGTGAAGATTAAATAATGATAAGCAACAACTTTCCGGATGTACCCTTATGGAGCGCACCTTTATGGAGATCTAATTTGAAATCAAGTTTAAGCAACGAATCAACTGGCTGAAGAGTCCCCAGTAACATTTCTATATGGAGATCCGGTTGAAGTTGAACCATAACCCATTTAAGTGGACTCATCAGCGAGGGCAGAGGGATTTTCACCGAAGCTCCCAGCAACACACGTTGACCCATAAGTGATTTACCCGGTCCCATTTCTAGTCCAAGATAGAGATTGAAACCCAACACCTGTGAATGTGCCAGTCTTAGCATAAGATGGTCAAAAGGTTTGAAAAAAGCACAATGCCCATCATATCATCAATAAACGCAACACTCCAAATGAACCCACGCAACACCCTGGGGCCATCAAGAACGCAACACCGGGGGTAGAAAAAGACTATAGGTAATAAGATGATAGCCTAGGTCGGTCTACATTATGGCGCAGATGAGCTTAACAAGGAGTGCGAGAAGGGGAGAGTAGTTTATGTGAAGCGCTTTTAAAGACTCAGTTGCTAGGTAGAGAACATGTGATCCCATCCCATAGCTCCCATATTAAATGAATGTTATAGCATGTTGGTTTCTGTGTTGTCCAGGTAGGGTTCCGTTCACCTGGGTGGTAAACTGGCTCTACTGAGGCTAAATATGGAGCTATATCTTGATCGATTAGCTCTGGATCAAGTGCATATTGAACCATGGTGCAAAGGGAAGCTGGTACTGGCACATGCAAGGATGCTTACTTTTCAATTGGTGCTGCTACTCCAGGTAAGGGTAAAATCGATCCGCATTTAGATCTGCTTCAAGGTCAAAAGATGGAACTATTGTTGTATTCAAAATCACAAACATCTCTCCTAAAGTCACTTCCAACCTCGTACTCAGACTAGCCAAGGAATTCTCGGTGGACATAAGGCAAAAAAATCCTCGCTTGGTAATTGTGCCAAACCTTGATTACAAAATCTTGTGGGGTTTCTTTTATGGCGCTAGTTAGGGTCAACCCCCTTGCTATGGTGTGGGTGTGGTTTTGTTTTTAAGTCAAAATCATTATATGCACATCAGATATTTGCTAGGGTGCGGGTCAAATAACTGTGCTAAATTTATATCCATGTGGACTTATTAGAAGCAACTTCCATGAAAGGGTTGAGAAAACTACAAGTCTTAGGTGACTCGAAACTAGCAGTGGATTGGGTAAGAAACAAGTTATCAATCACGAAACTGGGTCTCCAACTACTACTTTCTGAGATCTGCCAACTGTTTTCGTCCTTAGAATGGTCTTCTGTCTCACACATTTTCAGGGAACTGAACACACAAGCATACACTCTATCAAAAGAAGCGCGTTCTCTCCTGGTTGGTGCATTTGGTTGGTATGAATTCAAGGATGGAGAGGAGCATGAATCCGTGGGGTTTCGCCTATGATCCAATATTGTGCGCTATATAGTATGATCAATTGCAAATGGTCTTTAGAAAGATCCCGATGATTAGTTTTCTGTGTAAAAGGATCCTCCTTTTTACTAGATGGTATATCATACTGTAAATGAAATTGTATAAGCTTTGTGCTACTATTCTTGGTATCCAAAACTATATGAATATGAAGGATGAATGGTCTCTTTCAAGGGATTGCAACATGTATATTTTTTTTTGGGAATATAAGGATTTTTTTCTTTGGAAAAAAAATTAATGAACAATTATTATAACTTTATCATTACAATATATGAAAAAATAACATTTCATAAGAGTAATTATTCAAATTGATTTTTTCATTCATTAACCAAATCCAATATTTACATACATTTTAATACAAAATCAACGAAATACATTACTTAGCATATTTTCTTAATAGAATATTCAACTAATACTTACATACTTTTTTAATAGAAGATTCATAAAGTTAGTAGTAAAGTAAAAAATTGTGAAACCATTTTATCGAAAGTGTATCAATCAAAATTTATTATTATTCTTTATATTTAATATTTTAAATTTAATTAACTAAATTAAATATATTATAATAGTTGGATAATATCAATTAATAAAATCTTTGAAAAAATTAAAATGTAATAACATATAATAATTGTGCTTTTAGTAAACAATTATATTATAACTTTGTCTTGTAATATTTGAATAATAAAAATTAAAAAACTAACGTTATTATTACTTCATCATTATCGTTATTAGTAAATAATTATATTATAATGTTATTATAACAATACATGAAATAGACATAATTATTCAGAGTCATTTCACTCATTATATTTAAGTATTTTTGTTTCTAAACACGTTTAATCAACATATTGTATCTTATTGGACAACAAACAATTCACCTTGAAGAAGAGTTAAACATTATATGGCAACTCTAAATTTAAATGAGTGATACATCTCTAATTTAATTTAAAAATAGAGAAATTATTAATAATCTTAATCATTAGCATACTTATTATGCATTTTATAAATCAAACAACAACAACCACAACATTATATGAAAAATATAATATACATGAACGTTATACATATCAATATACATGTCAAATATACATCTCAACAAAATATGCAATAAACATGTCATATATACATCTCAAGTCAAATATAAAACAATCAATATACATGTTAATCAATACCACTACTAGCTAGGTCCACCACCAGAGCTAGAGGCATCGATGTCTTTGCTCCAAGAGGTATAGGGTCTATCAATACATATGTCAGAAAGCAGTGACAAAAGTACAATATCACATGTCTCTCCATCAAGATCAAGCTGTGCAGTACCCGATGTGAACATAGCATCCACAACATCAATAGATTTTGACACATGTGGAGGAAGAGGAGGAGGAGGAGGATGGTGACACATGTGGAGGAGAAGGATAAGGATTGGTGGATGGTGACAAACGTGGAGGAGGAGGAGGATCGGTGGATATTAACACATGTGGAGGAGAAGCAGGAGGATTGATGGACGGTGACACAAGTGGAGGAGAAGGAGGAGGATTGGTGGATGCTACAGACACATGTAGAGGAGAAGTAGGAGGATCAGTGGATGGTGACACAAGTGGAGGAGGAGGAGAATAGGTGGATGGTGCAAACACGTGTGGAGGAAAAACAAGAGGAGGAGGAGGACCATTTGGTAGAGTAGAGAATGTGGATCGGTTTGGTGATGAGCCAAATTGAGTGGAATCATGAACAACATGAGCAACATCCCTCAAACGCTCGATGAGCTTGACAACACCAACAAGATGGCACATTAGTGATGTCATGCCACGAGGCAAGGTCATCCATATCATAGACAACTTTGGTACCTGTAATATTTCTCGAACTGGTGCAGGTACCACTCCTTGACTAACCATCGCACCACATAAGCGATCCACCACCTCTATTCGAACTCTCCGATCTGACCTACTCGACATACCGAGTCTATGTACCAGAGACTACTTCGCTGCCTCCTCCATATTCTCATCATGTTGGGGAGGTGCATCCCCATCGCCAATATATGCAAAAAAGTAGATAGTAATAATTGAATAATTGAAACAAAATGTCACAATAATTACATGTACATTAAATAAGACATAAAAATATGCAAGTAGATTTATCAAAACATAAAAATAATATTAGCTCTCTCATCTGCTAGCTCGACTATTGTAAATAGGATGTTTGGACATCCTCTCCAATCCATCATTGCGTATGAGTAAGTTGTACAATATCGAGGACAAGATTGTCCTCTCTAACCAAAAAATCATATATCTCATTACCGACCGGAGTACACAACCACTCTGGTGGGACCCTCTTAGGCAACAACTACCTCCACATGTGCATATATGCTTCAGTCATAGGCCTAGGAGGAAATTAGGGTATTATTGGTTGAGTGGCATGAAACCTCTCAAAAAAATAATGTAAATAACTTTTATGCGAATGGGAAAAATATCCTCCCCTAAAAAACAACGTGACAACGATCCAACGCAAAACAAAAATATCTCAAAAAAATATTTGTCCACCTAATCAATTGAGGCCTCTACAATAAACTATCTACATAATACATCAAAGGGAAATTAATGTTCTTTCATCATAGCTAAAGTGTGACAATGTCATGAGAATAAGACATTCACCTAACATCCTCTACATGAAATGAATCTATCTGCATCTGACCACCAACAATCGGGAATCCTGAAGTAGAATCAATGTCTGGACTGACATATCTCTGCACATATACCAGTTGGCTATGTCCTGCAACACCAGGAGGTAGATCAAGGAGATGGGGCCAAACCTGCCTCCTCCTAGACAACCTAGTGATAAAATAAAAATCCTCCTCCGTGGGCTAGTACGACAGATCGAGACTGATCCTAAATGCCTGCCGACCATCACCCCAACAAAAAATCAGTTGCTATAAAAGTGGAGAGTTCCCCCTGAGGAATGTACCCTCCTCATAAAAATTGAGGAGGCGAACATCCCTCAAAATGGCATGTGTCTGAGGTAAAATAAGGTGAGGGTACCTCTCCCTCTCCCTCTCTTGGGCCTCCCACTCACGTACAAAGACGTACATGTCGACCCGTTGTTGCTGCTACTCCTCTCATCGTTGTCATCTCCAATGCACATACAAATATTTTTAGGTATATATATATATATATATATATATATATATAGATATAATGAATTTAAATTATAAAACACACACATATATAAATAATTTGTATTAAAAAAAGCTAAAATTAATTTTTGATTGTAAAAAATGTGGAAAAGTAACCGATGCGCTAAAAATAGTAACTATGCAATGCCATAGGTGCATTATATCAGTAATAAAGCACCGCTATGCGGTGCAGTTAGTACAACACATCGATGATCCATGGTTATTGAAGCACCGATAAGTCTTTAGTGATGCATTGTGTTATATAATACACCAAGAACGAGGCTTCCACAAGACACACCACCATGCTATTTTGAATATTTTATGTGCTAAGCGGTGTGGTTGGTTATATGTAACACATTGGTGCTCATTTATAATTGGAGCACCATATGTCTTTAACTGTGCAGTCATATGCATGGCACCGATCATAGGTCGTTCCATACGACACATCAATATGTTACATATTAAATGTTTGGCGCAATGCCATGTCGTGAACAAAACCGATGCATTTAATATGCTTGGACACACTGGTAACATGGTGTCCCATAAGTCATATCAATATGCTAAATATTTAAATATTCAGCCAATGTTGTGTTGTTTGTAGCACCGGTGTGTTTGGTATACCCACAGACACCGCTAGGTTAATTTTTTTTTCGCAAATTAGGCAGTGTGATGTGTTAATGTGAAGGCACCAATGCTCCTGTCATATTGGAGCACTGATGTTTTGTTTAGCGGTGCGTAGTGTTTATTAACATACATGGATGTGGTGTCTAGGAAGACACACCACTATGATAAGCTATTAAATATTTATTTCGGTGTGGTTATGTATTTATAGCACCGATGCGGTTTATTAACGTTGGTGCATCACTAGGTAAATGTTTTCATCAAAAATTGGGCAGTGAAATTCATTTATTAGAATGCACCGTTGCTCCATATTTTTTGGAGCATTACCATTATGTTTAGTGGTGTGTTGTGTTGTATAACGCATCAACCACGAGGCATCCAAGAAGATGCAACATTATGGTTATTTTTGAAATTTGGCGCGGTGGCATTTTGTGCACGACACCGATGCTTATTGTGTATACACACCAGTAACGACACATCCCATAAGACACACTGATATGATAAATTCTTAAATATTCGGCACGATGTCATGTTATTTACAACACTGATGTGGTTTGTTAACTTTGGTGCATTGCTAGGTTAATTTTTATGTTGAAAATTGGGCGGTGTAATTTGTTTATTGGAATGCGTCGGTGCTCCATATTTCTTGGAGCACTCGCATTTTGTTTAGCGGTGCATTGTGTTGTATAACACACCGGTCATGGAGCATCTAGGAAAACACACCGCTATGACTATTTTTGAAATTTGGCGCGGTGCCATTTTGTGAACAACATCGATGCATATAGTTATTGTGTACGCATTGTGGTGATGCTTCCTGTATAATTACAGGAAGCACCATCTTTGAGGTGAGCCGAAGCATTCAAGCACACCTCACAAAATTGAAAAATAAAATAAAAAAAGAACCAAATTTCAGGCCAATTTGATATTTTAATATTATGAAAATTTAAATAAGATGGTAATAAACAATTTACCTAAGCTCTTTTGTCCCGAGGAGGCATGGTTCCACCATAGAGAAGAAATTAAAATTTGAGGTAATTTCCAAAATTTGGAAATGTGTGGAATCTACTAATGGAGCTATCAAACTCAACGTAGAATATTGCAAACGGGTGATCTTGGTAGACAAGTGAACACTGGTGCTTGTCAGAGAGATTGGAAGCACATAATAAAGTGTAATACTGAAAATCAATATGGTATTTTTTTTTTAATAATTTCACCCTACCTTGGTGTGCTCGATGACAGGGATAAGCATCGGGGTGCCATATTCATGCGCATTGGGTTGCTTTGTTCAATGCTTGTATTTTTTGTTTATAACTGATAACAGTGCACCTAAATTTTGAAGCATCGAGGTATTAGTATTGTGTGTGCATTGAGATGCATTTACCTTATAGGCGCACTCCTAAAAAAACCTCTAGAAAAACCTTTAGCCACCCGCCTCCATTATAAATAGAGTAGGGATAAGTTTTTCGGGAAGGTTCTATAAAAACCTATACTACAAGGTGTTCTCCTTATAGTGTACTAAAACAACTCACATGAACTAAGAATAAGGTTAAATAGAAAATTTTAAATGTATAATATTTTTTCTCTTATGACTGGATACAACCTTCTTATCTGTTTTTTTTGTATTACACCCTTGTACATTTCAACCACAAGCTTCTCTAACACAGGCTACTCTAATACGAAAGGTAACCATTCTTACAAGAAAAAAAATCATCTTTTAAAACATTATTGAGGACTTTGTTGTGTCCAAATTAGTGATCCAAAAGGTCCAAAGTGTCACCCTTTGGGAAATACTTTCGATGTGGTTGCATCACACATCTATAAGTGCATCTCGATGAACTGCTAAAAAAAATAGATAAAGCCTTTAGTATACAGTTTTTAACAAATATTAAATTTTGAAATGTCTCCATATTTTATGTGTTATGATATTATATCTACTTAAATCAAGTATATTTTAGTGTCTTTCAAAAATATGTGACGATGAACTATGTTCAAGGTATCCAATTGATCTACGAAAGATCATATACAAATGTTATAATGGTTATATATGGTTGAATTATATCTAGTAAAATAACGAGTACAATTTCTTATACCAATTAATTATTTTTTATTAATGTTAATGCAAAATATTATATAAGTAAAATAATGAATACATTTTCTTATATCAATTAATTATTTTTCATCAATTTTAATGCAAAAATATTATATTTTAATTAAGAGTATCAACCTAATTGTTATTGATCTCTTTGATATGTTAAGGTTACTAGTGTATTAGTTCACTTGCAAAATTGTAGTTTATTAGAATTACCGTACTAATGACCATTAGTTAAAATAATCAATTTTATAAGAGAATTGTTATGATAATGGTTAGCTTATTAGTTCAATGATTGTTATTAATCTACTTATGATAATTAACTATGACTAATGAATCATTTATATATTAATAGTTCACTAATTTATCATTAAAATTATGAACTAACTTTCATTAATATATTAATAACCCTTAGTTAATTAATTTTAAATAATAACAATCAATTTATTATTAGATTAACAAGCGTTGCATGGCAGCGTAGTCCCTGTTGGGTTGAATTGGGAATAAATGCACAGGGATGGGGAAAAAGTAGCGGAGGCAGATGGAAACTGTAGTGGAGATATGACAAGCAGCATGAAACACATGTGGTATCCATGCAGTAAATGACACATGGTCTCTAGAGTCCCATTTATTTTTCGAAACTATGTAATCCAACTTGCTATGTTCGAAATTTGCGTTCTTTCCAGTAGTGTGACTTGCTATGTTCGAAATTTCCGTTCCTACCTTGCATGTTTTATCTCTTCAATGTATACTTTCAATTGGTTAGAGTTAATTACGATTTCCATAGACTATCTGGCTTGTATGTCTCTATATGTACCAAGACCAAAAAAGTTATATGCATAGTAGGAGAAAAAGATATGCACGAGGAAAAGATAAAACACAGAAGACACATATAAAGTTACATTCAAATTAAATAAACACAATTTCTTGACATTCAATATAGTTGAAGATAAAAATTTATGAGCACATAAATATAAAAGGAGATAAAAAATAGTTTTATTTGAAATATATCAAAAAATAATATTGTCTGTTACATATTTTTGGAAATTTAATGCGTTTGTAAGATAGACTGGGATTGAGACTCCTGCGGACCATAAGAGAAATATGTACAAGAAATAGGACTGTGGAAAGAAGAAGTGGGCGATGGTAGAGTGTAATACCTGAAAAGAAGAAATTGGAAGGTATCAGTCTTTGGCTAGACATTTCTATTTAAAAAGGTGGAATAATTGGATTGATAAACAAAGTAGGATGTGATCAATATAGACTTACATTGATGGTACATATCACCCCTTTTGCTATTTTCTTGTTGATGCCTTTTTATTGCCGTCGTTGACGACTACTGAAATCGTGCCAGTTGCCTGTTGCCTTTCGTCAACGACCTGCTTCAATTCCCTTTCGACCCATTCTTCAATGTTGTTTCTCAAGGGGGCGACGTTGATCTCATTTCGGATTTTTATGTTGAAAATTTCCTTTTCTAATTCCCTTAGATCGATAGACTGATTACGCAGAGCCTGATCAATTTCTTCATTCTGTACCGAATAGTTGACTAGCCAGTTTTCCACGTCATCTTCACCATATTCAAGGATGCTGTAAAATTTTTCTAAAGACAACGCCTTAAAAATATCAACTTGTTTATCGAAAGCTTTCTTAGTTAAGGACAAGGACTTGACAATTAACTTGGGGTATTGGACCTCGTCTGTCCTTCTGACTAAGTCTATTTTGGTCAGCTTTGTGAATAGTTTTTCTTTCTTTCATATGGCTCGTTCACATGATTGGACAATAAGATGCAGGTTCTTCACTTTCTCTTTCCAACACACATTTAATTGAGTGATCCAGTTTTTGAAGGGGAGATCTTGTTGTCTTCTTCTCATTTCTGTCATGTTGTTGACATGGGTGCCAAAAGGGAGGACCATGTCTAAATAGAAATGTTCTTCATTTTTTAAATCCACCTACAAATGTTTGAGCAACGTATGTGCCCTCGTTCCAAGGGAAACCATACTTTGTGATGTTTCCTAGGCCTCAGTAACCAGTTCCATTCTTTTCTTGATACTATTCTCCACATATCCTCTACACGATGTGAGGAGGCTAGAGGATCCTTTTAACTTGGCTGCAAGGGTGGAAGACATGGCTATTTCTAAAGGACTGACAAACAATGGCATAGGAATCAAAGCTTCCTCCAATTCCTTAACTCGGTCCTTCAGTCTGGCATTTTCGGCCTCAATGCCTCCAATGGAATCATCAAGAGCATCTCTTGTTGCTTTGTGAAGTCGAGAGATTTGGGATGGCCACATGTTCGCAAGGTTAACTTCAATAATTAATTTTTTAAACTCGCTGTAAAAAACAACGCTCTGGAATATGAAGGATTCATCTTCGTAAAAAATTTTGGTATCAACTATGTCCATTGGGCGACTATGTTGGGTCGCATCTCCAGGATGATCAAGGTTGTGGAATACGCTATGCAAACTAGTCTCAAGTTCCATGTTCTCACTCTAAATTTCAGGCTCTTCCGCCTGCCCTACAATTTTTTTTCTCTTCTTCTCCACAGGAAGCTTGTGAGAACCATCAATTTTAGGGCCAGGAGGGTTGTTATCTCCTCCTCTGTTTGAAGAATTATGGGTTTCTTTCTTACTGTGGTGGGCCATTGGAGCGTTGCTCCAGGATGTTGTACTTTTGGGAGTGTTATCTGACGATTGAGCAGTCTTCTCACCGGGGCCTTTTCCTTGTTGCTTTTACAATTCAATGGTGCTTTGAAATGTGTCCAGGTCGCCGGCATCAGAAGCAGGAGTGTTGTCGTCAGTGTCTCTATTTTTGCTCAGGTGTCTTTGGAAAAAAGAATTGTCGAGGCCAACTGTAAGTAAATGTTTTAAAACAATTCGATTGGGGTCGAACCCTCTTAGCCTTTCAACATATGTTAGGTTCAAGTTGTTGAAATGGGCTGCGAATTCATCAATTTTGTTGACGTTTCTCATGGAATAGATGCAACCAATAGTTGTATTGCCTTGATATTTCTGTAACAAACATTCTATCCGTAATGTAACATGGAAGGAGAGCAGGTTTTTCCTTGGAGCCAAAAATCCTTATCACACTATAATTCTCCATTTGTTCAAGTGCCCCCTTCCTGTCCAAAAACTTGGTTGTCTGGTCAGATATGCGGGGAGCATCTTATCCTAATAAAAAAACTTTGAAAACATAGACAAAGTCATTAAAAACCTCATAAAAACAGTGGGAGGCTTTGTGCTTCCGCAAGGCCTGGTACTAGAAGGTTACTAGGTCGAATTCCCAGTTCACCTTCCTGGACAGAGATAGCTTTGGAAACTGACAGCAATGCGCTATCACGAAAACCAAGTAGGATTAGATATAAAATTTCTTCTCATTTTTGAAGTTTGACAATTGAGAACATATTTCATGGGAAATTAGCTTCCCCCAATAAAAAATGGCTTGTTCCTTGACTGTGAAATACAAAATATAAAGTACCATGCGGGAAATAGTTGTTATGGATTCCTGTCCCGTTATTTTTGTAAACAACTAGGCAATTTCCCGGAATAGATTTCTAAATGAACTAACCTGCAAGTTTGTGATATCTTCAGGAACTGCCATAAGGTCTTCCAGTAACTTGAGCAAGAGGCCCAACCCATTATTATGCTTTGTTAGGAACTGCTTGGAGTCTTCTCCTCTGAACGTCAATGTTGGCTCTGACAATCTTAACATATGGAGGAAGACCTGAGGTGACAAAGAAACAAAAGAATGGTCCCATAGTGGAATAATTCTTTGGCCTGAAAAATATTTATCAGCACACCAAGAGAGCATCTCCTTACAGTCAAAAACTTCAGGGACACAACCTGCATGAAGATGCCCTGGACCACTGGAAGTTATGGTCCTCGCGCCCAAAGATGTTCACTGTATCTCCACAGAATTGTTGTCGATATGGTGCCATAAGTTCATGAGAACGTCTGTTTGCTCTAGACGATGCTTGAAATGAACAATTGGAGGGGATAATATAACCCTCCACAAATGTTGGTTCAATGCGTGTAAATGGGAAATCTCCTCGAGCCTTTCGCTCATTAACGAGAATCTCTATGGGTGTTGCATGATGAGATATTAATAATAAAGATTACTTATTGCATACTTAGAAGTGCGAAGGTGGTGGGTACGACGAAGAGCAATTAAGGATTGGAGGTTTCGTGAATGCACCAACCCGACGACGTGCGAACGACATTCCATGATGTTTGAATTTAACACTTGGATGGGATAATATAACCCTCCACAAATCTTGGTTTAATGCGTATTAATGGGAAATCTCCTCGAGCCTTTCGCTCATCAATGACAATATATACGGTTCTTGCATGATGAGTTGTTAGCATTAAAGCTTACTAATTGCATATTTAGAAATAAGACCTTATACACACACACACACACATATATGTTTTTATAAACAATTTTTTATTATAAACAAGTGCGAAGGTGACAGAGACGAGGAAGAGAAAGTGAGGAATGTCCAAGTGTGAAAAGCGGTCAGACAAGCTTCAAAATAGGGTTACAGGGGATACTCAGGAGAGGTGAGAGTCCGACGATAAAATTGTATGTCTCAGAATTTTTGACTGCAAAATGCGTAAAACAAGGGCATGATGGGGCAGTTCAACGGCCGGTTTGTATATTTGCGGAATTCTGGGAAAGTGGCTAAGTATGGAATAGGGAAACGGTCGGTCGGACTCGTTTTCAGAATCAAGGATTGAATATTTTGTGAACGGGCCAACCCGACAACGTGCAAACGACATTCCATGATGTTTGAAATTAACACTCAAAAGGGATAATATAACCCTCCAAAAATCTTGTCTTAATGCATATTAATGGGAGATCTCCTCAAATCTTGGTTTAGCATTAAAGCTTACTAATTGCATACTTATAAATAAGACCTTATATACATACATACATACATATATAATAATAATAATAATAATAATAATAATAAAATGTTTTTATAAAAAATCTTTTTTATTATAAATAAGACTTCTATATATATATATATATGAAAAGCGGTCGGACGGGCTTGAAAGTAGGGTTGCAAGGGATACGGAGGAGAAGTGAGTTCTCGATGATCAAA
>JASDQU010099857.1:214717-283987 GCA_032191745.1 Picea mariana
AAAAGTGACGGGGACGAGGAAGAGCAAGTAAGGAATGGCCAAGTATGAAAAGAGGTTGGACAGGTTTTAAAATAGGGTTACAAGGGATTCTCAGGAGAGGTGAGGACCTGACAGTCAAATTGTATATCTCGGAAATTTTGACTGCAAAAGGTGTAAAAGGGAAGAGTGCATGATGGGGCAGTCTAGCGGTCGATTTGTATATTTGTGGAATTCCGGGTGCTGTTTGCAGGTCGCGGAACAATGGAAGGGAAATCTTGAGCCCGCCTATTCGGGAACCCACAATTGAAAAAGTGGCTAAGTATGGAATAGGGAAACGTCTCGTTGGACTCGTTTTTGCTAATATATTGAAATTTGTAATAGATATCCCATTACCTGGGAAGATCTTTTTTTCACGTATATCGTGGATTTCCGGGTGCTGTTTGTAGGTCATGGAACAATGCAAGGGAAATCTTGAACCCGCCTATCCGGGAACCCGCAAGGCAAAAAGTTGGTAAGTATGGAATAGGGAAATGGTCGGTGGAATTCATTTTCACTAATATATTGATATTTGTAATAGATATCCCATTGCCTGGCAGGATATTTTCTGCATGTTTCTGGACAAGTTGTGTAGGGACAGTTATTATGATGGTCTCCTCGAGGCACGATGAGCTGTCAGCATTAAACCTCAGTTATTGCATACTTGGAAAGAAGTGCGAAGGTGGTAGGCACAAGAAACAATGATTAGGAATTGGATATTTCATGAACCTGCCAACCCGACGATCCGCGAAAGAGATTTGCTGAAATGGAGAGGTATGGAAAGTGGACGAACAAGCTTCAAAATGGGGTGACAATAGTTCCACAGGAGACGTGAGGACCCGATGGTCAAATTGTAGGTCTCATAAATTTTGATTGCAAAATGTGTAACATGGAAGAGGGTATGATGTGAGAGTTCGGTTGTAAATTTGTATATCACAGAAGTTAGGGTCTTGTTTGCAGGTCACAGAACAATGGAAGTGCAATCTAGAACCCAACTGCCCAGGAATCCGTGATAAAAAAAGTGGCTAAGTATGGAATGGGGAAGCGGTTGGTCAGAGTCGCAATATAAAAGAACGAGTGCAAATGTGAACCCATGAGTCCGCCAACCTGTGCAGCTAGACATTTTCGAAAAAATGACTAAGTAACGACAAAGAGAAAGTAGAGGGGAAAGAGAAACGATATTTTGGTTAAGTATAGAAGAGGGAAAATAAGGGCTAGTATATTCAAATCTGTAATAGATATCCCATTTCCTGGAAAGATTTTTTTTGCATGTTTCTGGAGAAGTTGTGTACTTATTGCATATACTTGGAAAGAAGTGTGAAGGTGGCGGGCATAGGAACATCGACTAGGAATTGGAAATTTCTTGAACCCACCAACCCGATGATCCACGAAAGAGATTCCAAGAAATAACCAAGTGTGGAAAGTGGTCGGACGGGCTTCAAAATAGGCCGATAAGGGTTCCCGAGGAGACGTGAGGCCCTGACGGTCAAATTGTATGTATCAGAACTTTTGAGTGCAAAATGTGGAACACGGAAGAGGGGATGATGTAGGAGTCCGTAAGCCAATTTGTATATTGCGGAAGCCGGGGTGTTGTTTGTAGGTCAAGGAACATTGGAAGTGCAGTCCGCCTATCTGGGAACCCACAAGCGAAAAAGTCGGTAAGTATGGAATAGAGAAACGGTTGGTGGGACTCGTTTCGCTAATATATTGATATTTGTAATAGATATCCCGTTACTTGGCATGATATTTTCTGCATTTTTCTGAACAAGTTGTGTAGGGACAATTAGTATGACTGTCTTCTGGAGGCATGGTGAGTTGTTAGCATTAAACCTTAGTTATTGCATACTTGGAAAGAAGTGCAAAGGTGGCAGGCACATGAAACAACAATTAGGAATTGGATATTTCGTGAACTGCCAACCCAATGTTTCGTGAAAGAGATTTCAAGGAATGGCCAAGTATGGAAAGCGGACGCACGAGCTTCAAAATGGGGTGAAAATAGTTCCCCAGGAGATGTGAGGACCTGAAGGTCAAATTGTAGGTCTCAGAACTTTTGAGTGCAAGCTATGTATCACGGAAGAGGGTATGATGTGGGAGTTCAGCAGTAAATTTGTATATTGTGGAAGTCCGAGTGCTGTTTGCAGGTCACAGAACAATGGAAGTGCAATCTAGAGCCTGCCTGCCTGGGAATCCGTGATCTAAAAAGTGGCTAGGTATGGAATGGGAAACGATCAGTCGGAGTCGCGATATAAAAGCATTAGTGCAAATGTGAACCCGTGAGTCTGCTAACCTGCATAGTTAGACATTTTTGGAAAAATTGACTAAGTAACCAGAAAGATAAAGTAGAGGGGAAAAAGAAACGTGAATTTGGATAAGTATAGAAGAGGGAAAAGAAGGGATAATATATTCAAATCTGTAACAGATATTCTATTTCCTAGAAATATCTTTTCTGTATGTTTCTAGAGAAGTTGTATACTTATTGCATATACTTGGAAATAAATATGAAGGTGGTGGACACATGAAACAACGAGTAGGTATTGGAAATTTCCTGAACCTGCCAACCCGACGATCTGTGAAAGAGATTCCAAGAAATGGCCAAGTGTGGAAAGTGGTCGAACGAGCTTCAAAATAGGGTGACAAGGGTTCTCGAGGAGATGTGAGGCCCTGACAGTCAAATTGTATGTATTAGAACATTTCAGTGCAAAATGTGTAACACAGAAGAGGGGATGATGTGGGAGTCCAGAAGTAATTTTTCATATAGAAGAAGCCGGAGTGCAGTTTGCAGGTCATGGAACAATGGAAGTGAAATTTAGAGACGGCCTGAGCGGGAAGCTGCGATCTAAAAATTGGCTAGGTATGGAAAGGGAAAGCGCTTGTTCAGAATCACGATATACAAGCATGAATAAAAATGTGAACCCGTGAATCCGCCAGCCTGCACAGGAAGACATTTTCGGAAAAAAACCGACTAAGTAACCAGAAAGAGAAACTACAGGGGAAAAATAAAGGGGAATTTGATTAAGTATAGAAGAGGGAAAAGAAGGGGATAAAAGAGTGGGAAAATAGAAAAATGGAGGGCAATTTTTGTAAGCGGGATTTGGTCTCAAACAAGCCCCATTGTTGCAAAACCATCATTTTCTAGTCCAATATTTTATCCACTTACTCGTTTTCTATTGTGCTTGTACCATTAAAAAGGGTGTGAGCAAATGCTTTGTTGAAGATTGGTTTTTATTGCAACTTGTGGGAGTAATTGTGTTCTTGATACATTATTCCATGACTTTGACATATTAACTTAAGTATTAAACTTCTTGCATGATGGGTTGTTAGAATTGAAGCTTAATAATTGCATGTCTAGAAACAACAATGACGATCTTGAATTTTAATATTGTAGTTGATTTCATAGTCCCATTTGACTACAACTACCATAGATCCATTTGTTTTTGTTTTTTTAATTCGCGAACAAGAAATTTGGTAATTTCATTAATAAAGTAAAAAGTGCTCAAATAGAGGCCAGGGGATGGATAACTAATAAAATGTTCCCTTTTAGGGTAAATGAATCAAGGAAGCGAAAGGGATATAAGAAATCGTTTGCTTAGCAAAGTTGAGATGAAAACAAAATTTCTAGGGTGGGGCCCCAACTGCCGCATCGTGATTTAGTCTTGCTATGTTCTATCTGTATTATGAATAGAATTGAATATTGGTTTGAAACTGTCTGAAATTCTTTTTTGTTTCCATAAAAGCCTGATGGGATCGACACAATGCATTATTATATAATTGTTAAATGCTCCATATTAAATTAAATTACTTGAGCCAATACAATATTCAAGAACTACGAGACTATCAAACGATGCTAATGAGAAGAGGTGTTAAATTCAACAAAGAAACAACAACCAAGATTCGAAGGAAATTTTTTTAATAGTAAATCCATAAAAAAAAAAATACTGGGCAGTGTATATCTACCCATAGAAATTGGACTGATTTCTTTGCACCAGAACATTGAACATATTTTTCATAAACACAGGTATAGGATCTACAAACAAAAAATAAACATGCATACAATTCTGTGTTGTTCTTCTTGTGGGACAACAGGCAGGATCCATCGAGATGCTCTTCAACATGCATACAAAACTCATTACCATGCTTTTTTTAGAAGTCCTTGCAATCTTCTCTTCATAAGGTCAATGTTCACTGCCGCAATATCAATATCTTGCGGAAGACCTGAAGCGACAAAGAAACAAGAGAATGGTTCTGCAGTGGAATAATTCCTTGGCTTGAAGTAGGTGAACAAAAATCATGCTCCTGATGTTGGCGACCTAAAGACATTGCAAGGCACCAGTAAATTGTACAAATAACATGGAAAAGGCCCCAACAAGAAGAGTTTCCAATCCGCGGATGCCACTGCGAAGAGAATGACATCTCGCAGCATCGCTCCAATGGAGCACCCCAACAAGAAAGAAACCCAAAATTTTTCAAATGCAAGAGGACATAAGAACTCATCCTCGTAGTAAAATTGATAGTTCTCACAAGCTTCTCGTGAGGAAGAAGACGAAAAACGTTGAAGGGAAAGCAGAAGAGCCCAAAACTGAAAATTAGTACACACCAAGAGACCACCTCCTCACAGTCAAAGACTTCAAGGACACAGGCTGCACGAGAAATTCCAGAGGCCCAAATTAGTCCATTCTTGGTGGAAGGAGATGAATAGTAGGAATATGCCTTGCACCAGTGAGAGTTCTGGTCCTCATCCCCTAAGATGTTAATTGTATATCCGGAGAATAGGAGAGTGGTCCCATAATTGAATAATTATTTGGCTTGAAATATATCTCTAGGAGCATCAAGAGACCATTTCCTTCCAATGAAATACTTCCACCCAGAACGAACTAATTTGGACCTCTGGAATTCCTACTCTCGAGCTGCAAAGCGATTATTGTGTTCAACATCAAATTCTTTTTTGAAACCCCTTCTTTTGGTCTCTTCAGGGCCACCATCGCCGAGCCGAGAAGTGCCCCCCATTATGGTTGATTTCAATTTGGGCACAGGAGTGGGAACAACATCTACATTTCCATCATCCATTGTTGTATCATCGTCCATCAGATCATCTTCTTCTGGCTCGAACTTGACCGCATCAACCTCTGCGCCAGACATCAATGCAGGCAGGCAGGCTTTCTGAGCAGGAGGGGTTGCCTTGGAATTCTTTGGCTTGAAATATATCTATCGGTGCACCAAGGGAACATCTCCTTTTTTTCTCCTGGGCGTAGGGAGATGAGTAGTAAGAATATGCCCTGGAGTATTGGAACTTCTGGTCATCATGCCCGAAGGTGTTTACTGTATCTGGACAGAACTATTGTCGAACTACTACCATAAGTTAATGAGAATTTCCATTTTCTCCAGATGATGTTTGAAATGAAAATTCAGTAGGGATAATATAACCCTCCACAAATCTTGGTTTAATGCGTATCAATGGAAGATCTCCTCGAGCCTTTCGCTGATCAATGACAATCTCCACGGTTTCTGCGTAATGAGCTGTTACCATTAAATCTTACTAATTGCATATTTAGAAAAAAGTGCGAAGGTGGTGGTGGAGGTGATGACGAAGAGTGATTAAGGATTAGAGATTTCGTAAAGGTGCCAAACGGACGACACGCGAAAGAGATTGCATGATGCTTGAAATGAACACTTGGAAAGGATAACACAACCCTCCACAAATCTTGGTTTAATTCGTATCAATGACAAATATTTTCCAGCCTTTCGGACATTAATGAAAATATTAACGGTTCCTGCACGATGAGCTATTAGCATTGAAGCTTAATAATTGCATATCTAGAAAGAAGTGCGAAGGTGGCTAGGATGGCGAAGAGCGATTAAAAATTTCACATTTCGTCGATCCGCCAACCCACGAAAGAGATTCCAAGAAATGACCAAGTATGGAAAGTGGTCGGTTGGGATTCAAAATAGGGTCACAAGTTATACTCAGGAGAAGTGAGGGGCCGATGGTCAAATTGTATGTCTCCAAACTTTTAACTGCAAAATGTGTAACACGAAACAGGGCACAATGACGGATTTCGGCAGTCAATTTGTATATCGCGGAATTTCAGGTGCTCTTTGTAGGTACTGAAACAATGGAAGTGCAGTGTTGAGCAAGCCTGGCTAGGAACTAACGATGGTAATAGTGGCCAAGTATGCAATGGGTAAGCGACTGGTCAGACTAGTGATATAAAAGCATGTGACATACTCAGAACAAGGAATATTGACGAGCTTGAAAACAGTGCCACAAGTTCTACTCAGGAGACGTGAGGGCCCGATGGTCAAATTGTATGTATCCCAACTTTTGATTGCAAAATGTGTAACACGGAACATGGGACAATGACAAACTTCGACGTTTAATTTGTATATTGCAGAACTTCGAGTGTTGTATATAAAAGCACGAGGCATTCAGAAAAATGACACATTCGGAAAAATGACTAAGTAACCAGAAAGGGAAAGTAAACAAGACAAATAAAGGGGAATTTGGTTGCCAATTTGTATATTGAGGAAGTCTGGGTGCTGTTTGCAGGCGTCGGAACAATGGAAAGACAATGTTGAGCCCACCTACCTGGGAACCCGCAATTCAAAAAGTTTGCTTGATATGAAACAGGGAAGCGATCGGTCATACTCATGATATAAAAGTATCCGTGCTAATATGAAGATGTGAATCTTCCAACCCCGCAGCTAGACATTTTCTGAAAAATGACTAAGTAACCAAAAAGGGAAAGCATAGGGAAAAAATAAAGGGGATGCCAATTTTCGAAAGCGAGAATTGGTGTAAGAAAGCCCCATTGATGGTCTTAATAGTAACTATGAAGTGCATTAAATAGGTGAACATGCTCTTCAATCAAGGAATAGATAAAGCGAGCCATGCTTATAGTTTCCAGTATGTGTTTGTATAAGAGAAGCATCGAAAAGCCACAAGAAAATCAGTTTTGGGATGTTTAAGTAAAATTACTGTACTCTCAACTTCACCGTAAGTATAACAACGACGAATTTGAATTTTAATATTCTGTGGTTGATATGATAGTTCCATTGGACTTCACATAGTATATATCATTATATTTCAAGATATTCCTGGAGATGAATTTTGCTAAGTTCGTCGATCAAGGAAAAGTGATAAAATGAGCCACATACTACATTTGTGTTAGAGAGATTATATTTAAAGGCAAAGCAGGTCCTGTATATTCTTTAAGATCATAGAAAAACCGCCAAGATCCTGAATGTATCATTAAATTTCCAAAACGAAGCATATAACCAAGATCCAAGTAAACACCAAATGTATTGAAAGTCGAGGCACAAGACAACGAATGAACACAAAAGGAGCCAAGTGAGATCCCACAAGGGTCCATAGAGCAATACACATCGACCAATGCATCAAACAATTTGATATATAAAATAAAACACACGTGGCGTTGGTTTTCTCTTACATCTGGTATATGTTCCCATGAGAAAATAACCGGGGCCATGAGATATGAACAAAAGTCTGCCAAACACAAGACAACACAAAACTAGCAGAGCTTCGCCATTGTATCCCAGCTATAACCAAAGCCCCAAATGGGGAACAAGAAACTTGCTGATTACTATTTTACCATAAAGAAATATCAATATGGACATTTGCTTATGATAGTGCCATGTTCTATCACTACCAGTTTTAACGATGTCAAATTTCCAATATTATTGGAAATGCCTAATGGTTCTGCCCACAGGAGCAAGCCATTTCGACGATTAAAAGGATGGGCCTGAGTTATTCACAGTTGGATACTTTATATGGGGTTTGTCCTCATGCTTCCCATTTCTTGATTGAACAATCCTATGTGCTTATACATCAACAATAAATGCACCTGCCTGTATGAATTCCAATGACCGAACTCGCCAATCTTTATAGCGAGTTCTGAATATCTCAATCCCATGCTTCAATCCATGTTGAGTCCTTTTTTTCAATTATGGCATCGAGAAAATGAAGATATCATACCATAAATGTATAGCTGGAGATCATCTTCTTTTTTATCTGGGTACCCAAAAAATGCAGAAATCCTGCCATGGATATATAGTTGGAAAACATTTTTCCAATTTGGGCACCCAAAAAGGTGCAGACTCCTCCAACAAATATACAACTAGCCACCATTTTTTTTTTTCATTTGGACACCCCAACAAATATGAAAAATTCTCACCGGGAGATGCAAAAAAACATCAAAATAACAACAACAATTTGATTTGTAGTGAGATTCTCCTTGTTTTTTCATGTGCACAAAAAGAGACAAAATCTCTGGAAAGAAAATTTTACAGCCATAGATCTAAAATCTGAAGAATTGGAGTCCGACGAACATTCATTTGGGTATTGAAGCAAAATTATAGACACACATGAGATTTTTTCATTTCCTGCCAAAGCTTGATATGATTTTTTATTTTTTTCCAGCTGATATGCAGTATTGCATTGTCCTCATTTAAGGGAAATTTGCTATGTATCCGAAATTTTCGCAACATGTAGACATTGCTTGCCTTTTTCTGTAGGTATACTTCATATGGAAATTCTGCTAACCCAGGAAGCACATATTGTAACCGAGGCTGTCTAATTGTACAATGTACGATTGTGTTTCCCATGGTTCAGATGGAAACATTGAGGTAATGTCTATATATGTAAGGGCATTTTTTACTGCATCGTAGACAATCAATTGTATCATAATTTATGAAAGCAGAAGCAAAAGTAGGAGAATTGCATTTGCCACATATAGGCTCGAAGGGGGTCGAGTACGCATTTGTTGCAACCAAAACACCCTCAACCTGGGCACGTGAGCATAGCAGTTAATATATTGAACAATATAATATACAATTGCACAACAAAAAAAAAGAAAAACTGTAGAAAATTGGTGAAGGCAATTTGTATGAGCAAAGTGAGGATGAAATTGTAGATGTATACGCACAACATTTGTAGAGCTAGTTAGTTTCTTTTGATGTTGTACTATGTCTGTTCGCAATTCTGTTACAAATGTTGCTTGGGTTGTGCGAAAGATCCTTTCTTTAACATCTCTTTTCTTTGTTATATTTTTGAAGAGCATAAGTGGAAATTTCCCTTTATGCAATTGTTGTTCCATTGAGGAAAACAAATTTGAATAGGTGTCAAACAATTGCAGCTGCAACATGGAACACTGCAATAGTTGTGTAACATAACCGAGATACATGGACATGTGAAAGTAAAGGACAAAACTGGATATGAACAATGGTACCATTGCCTTGTCGTTGTCTGACTCTCCATATTTTATATGGAGAATGTGTTACGACCCAAGTTTTCTCGCAAGTGTGAAAGATGCACCAATGGTTCTGATTGGGTAAGTGTCGTTGCTCTGTGCAAGTTGGATGATAGTTGTGTCGAGGATGAAACAATATTCTGAACAAATAACATGATTTTTTTGCACAATTCTTGTTTCGTTGAGCGATATAATCGGATCACAATCAACATGGTCATATACTGTTTTGGGCAATATATTAAATTTTTTTAATGGATATCCCATTACCTGGCAATATCTTTTCTAGATGTTTCTGGACAAGTTGTGTGGGAATAGTCAGTGTGACTGTCATCAAGGCTTCATTGTCTGTCATGTCAGCATGCATAATGGATCTAGTTTTTTTTGCCTTTTCCAAGTAGGTGCTATAGACGACCATTATGTCCCTGATGAACACTTGTCTAGTTCGACGACTGTTCAAGCCCTCTATTGAAAGTATTTTGGGTTTTACAAGTTTAGACCTGGTGACATTTTTTGAACAAGAAAAGTAATGTGAATGGTAGTCTGCATTATTTTTTTGTTTTATTTTTTCCAGGCATAAATGTACAAGTAGACGCACAACTTGGATGAAGTATGGAGCTAGAGTTTTGCAACCAGACCTCTTAGTCTGTGAAACTTGCGCTATGTTCGACATCTCACTTGCGCTCGTTGATACTTCTTGTGAACTGCAAGGTATGTGTTGCAGATGACATCAACATATTTACCATGGCATGGATGAATAAATAGCTGAGGATATTTGTTTGGTAAACATATGAGGAACACAATGTATGAATCTTTACCCTTGGCCTTGTTGGACTGTTGATGTTTGCGATGATTGACTGCTCATGACCATGTCACTAGTCCAAATTTTTCTGATGCAAGCATGTGTAGATGAACATCAAAAGGACTAAATAAGAATATGCATTTTATATTGTCCATAATTGTTCTGACTGTCACATACAAGGTCGAAGGAGATGGAATACAAAATAAGGTGTCAAGGGATACTTAGGAAACATGAGGACCCGACAGTCAAATTGTATGCCTCATATTTTTTGACTGCAAAAATGTGTAACATGTAATAGGGGATGATGGGGGGGTACAACGTCCAATCTGTATATTGTAGAACCTCTAAATCTAGAGGCACGATCTTGAACCCGCCAGCCCGGGAGCCCGCGATCGAAAAAGTGGCTAAGTATGGAATGAGGAAACCGTCGGTCGGAGTCGTGATATAGAAGCATGAGTATAAATGTGAACCCGTGAGTCTGCCAACCCGCACACCTAGACATTTTTGGAAAGACGACTAAGTAAAGCAACCAAAAAGCGAAAGTAGACGAGAGAAAACGAAGGGGAATTCGATTAAGTGTAAAAGAGGAAAAAAAAAGGGATAATAGAAAGTGGGAAAATTAGAAATGGGGAGGGCAATGTTTGGAAGTGGGAAGTCTCAACAAAGGACCATTGTTGCCAAATCATCATTTTCTAGTCCAATATTATATGCACCCACCCATTTTGTGTGTTTGATTTACTAGCAAAGTTGGTATACCTTTTCGAAGATTGTACTTTAGCCCCTTTGCCATGGCATATAAGAATTCATCTTTCTGTCCAACCAATTTGTTTCTTTCAATGTAGCAATGCCGAACATACAGTGAACATGAAGGTAAGTTAGTATGCAGAAAGACATGTAAAAGAAAGAAATGCAGTGCTATTTGTTTCGATGTAGCAACAAAGATAATACAATTCACATGAGGATAAGTTACTATGTAGAAAGATACGTAGTATCTACATACAGTAAAATAGGTGCAAAGTAGTAGAACAAGTAGAACAAATATACAGACAATAAATGAAATACTAAACACTGGAATATGAAATAAGAGTAGAAGCATGCACCTTTGTAACTCCTCCTCTACATTTGCAGCAAAGAGTCCATTGTCTTCTCCTGCTACTCTGTTTGTTTAAATGTAGCAATGCAAAAAAATACAATGGACATGAAGGGAGTTGGTATGCAAGAAGACATGTAAAAAAAATAAACAAAGTTCGATTTATTTCAATGTAGTGGCACAAAAAATACAAAAGACATGAAGATAAGTTATTATGTAGGAAGATACACAATATCTACATACAATAACTTATGTGAACACATATACATACAATAGATGAAATACAAAACAATGGAATATGAAATAACAATACAAGTATGTACCTTTGTAGCTCCTCTTCCATACTTGCGGTAAAGACTCCTTCGTTTTCTCCAGTTATTCTGTTTGTTTCAATGTGGGAATGCACAAAATACAATGAACATGAATGGAAGCTGGTATGCAGGGGAGAACAAGTAATATGTACATACAGTAAATGAGAATCAAGGAATAGAATAAAATATAGGTAGAAACATGAACCTTGCTTTTCTTCATCCAGGGTTCTAATTATATAAATTTTTTCCTGCCCAAAATATATTACAAGCCAAAAAATATTAAGAAATTGCATGGCCATAGCTGAATGATTTTGGTTTTCTACAACAAAGTATCCAGATATGCTTTGAGACATGGAAATATAATTTTGCAGTATCTTTGATGTGCATCTCATATTTCAAGTACAAGACAAATTGTATCGTGGTCACACCAGTCTGTGTACATGATAAAGAGGTTGTATTGTGATATGGGCACACTTCACCATATATGGTTAATAAGTGGGTTTTGCACATGTTTTATCTTAACAAAAAGACAACGGACATTGTAATTGCACATGTAGTTGTCCAATTATATGTTATGTCACTATTTTGTATCATGTTAAAAATGAAGCATCCTAGAAAGATAATGGTTTCTTCCAAAGGCAAATGGTGTGATGCATTCGAGAACACATTCATTATGCTAGAAATGTTGCACACCAAACAACATAGAAACTGAATACTGCAATTTGCAATCCACAGAACACCACTCTTGCTAGCACCATATCAATATCCTTTTCCTATACAAGAATATTTTGCAAAGGCATGTAGGTATGGTCGAGAGCTAGGAAAAAAAAATGGAGCAAAATTTAAGAGCAAGATAGGCGGGCACGGGACAAGCGTCAGATCTTGACTTCACTAGACATGAAAAACGACAAAACTGCAGGTCCACTTGTGGGTGCAAGACTTGAACACCGCAAAGTGCAAAAAAGCAGCTCCAACTACCGATGCAGGACCCCAACCCTGCAAAGCTGAAGTAAACAAAAGAAAACAACAAGCAACAAACTAGCAAAGAAGCACAAACATGCTCAACTGCATCCCCAGGACCTCAAACTCGTAAACTTGAGCCAAACAACAACAAGAAATAACCGTTGAACCAACGAACCAGTGAACAAGAAACGACCACTGAACCAGTAAACAACATATGTATCTCCAATGATTACCAAACTGCAACCCAATCACAGAAGGAACCCGAAACATATGACGAGCATGCCAGTAGAAATAATCAAACATCATTACTTGCAAACTGAAAAAAGTGAATAGTAAAGAACGAATATAAATGAAATTATGGCATCAAAACTTACCCCGAAACGATGAACGATAAAAGTGCAGGTCTAATTGTGGGTGCAACACCTGGACTTCGCAAAGTAATAAAAAACAACTCCAACTGCGCATGTAGGAACCCAACCCTACAAAGTTGAAGTAAACAAAAGCAAGCAATAAGCATCAACAGGTCCAACTGCAGGTGCCCTCAACGTTGCAAAGTTGAACCAAACAACAGCAAGCAGCAACCGACGAACCAATGAACAAGAAGCACCCATCGAATCAGTAAACAATGTATGTATCTTCAATGATGACCAAATTGCATTCCAATCATAGAAGAAGTATGAAACATACAATGGCTATGCAACTGGCGGTGGACAACAATATTGTCCAAATTCACTTCAACATTGTATGGAAAAATTCGAGGAAAAATGTACTCTGAGAAGCCTATTTAGGTAAACATTTAAGGCTTTCAGGTTGTTTAAGGGCCTCATGATATGAAAACATTTAAGATGTCAGACATGTTTAAGGACCTCACGCTATGTTAACATTTAAGCTGCAGGCCTATTCAAGCACCTCAAAAAAAGTGTCAATGCTCTAAACCTTCAGTATGTAAACATTTCAATACAAATACAAATAGAAATAATATTAAAAACATTAAAAAACAACGTCGATGCTCAAAACTTTCGGTATGTAAACATTTAAGTAAAAATGTAATAAAAATTAATATGCCTTCGTCAGGGACTAAAAAAGAGCGTCTAAGCTCAAAACTTTGGATATCTAAATATTTACAACATTGGGAACAATGAAGCTGGCAATAAGACCTCCAATATATTCTCCAATGAGACGATGGCATATAAGGTTTTTTTTTAATTCTATAGTTCGAACAATACAGATGATGCAAAAATTTATAGTCAAAGGACATATTAATACGAAGTCAACGAATTATCGATCGCTATAGTCCCTCTACGCCTTCGATAGGGACCAATAATCCCAACTTCAAAACACATTAATAAATATAACACTAAAAAAAACACATACAGATGTATACACGTATTCAATAAAAAACAAGTACATTCATCATCTCACAAATCTAATGGTCGAATTCAAAGCATTTACATCTTGTGAAATACATGATGTTCACGAGTCTCCAAAAATATGGAAAAACTATTTTAACTCACATTTGAAAAGGAGGATTTAGAAATAGATAATTAACCTTATTTAATTGAAATTTATTTTAATTAGGACTAATTGTTATCCAGACTTAGTTAGGATTATGGACTTGTTAATTGCATAGATGGTACTCACAAAATTAACAACTCGAATCACTATGTGATGCTAATAAGAGGAAGGTGGGAATGATCCCTCAAAATTTTATAGCACCTATTCACTTTCTCTAATGTCATTTTCCTTCCTTATGAAATCCAACAAAGGAGGTCTCTTGATCAAGTGTAGTTGCACATACTACCCTTCAAAAAGCTTTTAAGTTATATGATTTTTATGGTTTTTAAACATTTTTCTATTTTTTTTTTAATTTCTAAATTAAGTGTTGAAGATGAAAAAAAACTAAAGAGAGATAAAAGGTTGTTTAAAAGCAATGACTAAACTAAAATGAATGAAAGATCAATAAAAGAAATGTACAAGGTTGCTAAATGTAGAAGACTACTAGAGAAAAAATGCAAAAAATGAAAATACACCAAAGTAGGAGTTAAATAAATATTTTTCTTTTGAAATATGTTATTTTTATGGTTTTCTTTTGCATAAAGAAAAAAAAATAGAAAGCAAAGAACAAACAAGAACAAGATAGATTTGCTTGAATCAAATCTAGAACGAGTAGCAATCTTCTTGAATCTTCTTTTTGAAACTTTGAACCATGGAGACTTTGGTTCCTCAATCAGATATGAAACAAAGTCTCAGATACCTTGAAATTAAATGGTTCCCCAATATGGTCACCAAAAATGTTGATGTTTAGATTGGTTAATCTCCAAACAACAACCTCACAAGGATATATATCCCCCTGCGTTTTTATAAAGGTGGTACTCCTATGTCATAATCTGAAAGAGTATCTGCTCTTTATGTGCAACAAGTAACCTCTTAACAATAAAATATTGAAGAAAAACTTCAATATCAGAATAATGTATGCTCAACATCATTTATACAACCCTCTAAATCACATGCAAGTAGAGGATACATCCATATCTTCTCACAAGAAAAAGGATGAAGTGGTTTTGATCATTTCAAATAACTTTAAATGAGTTATGCATTCAAAACTGAAAAGAATTTGATAGACACACTCTAAAAATCTCACACTAAAAAATCCCAAGATTCGAGAAATCATTAAAGCTATACCCCAAAATAGTTCTTTGTGGAGTTTATTAAATGAAATATATTTCTCATTACAAAGCATTCAATAAACCAATTAACTAATGTTTAAGAAACAAAGCTTGTCAAACACAAGGATTAAATCTGAATGAATCAAATAGACAATCCTGGATTACATTTGGTAGTCACTTATATGGCTATAAATACTCCATGATCTTATAGAGAATAAGTATAGGAAGAACAAAAGAAAGACACTCAAAACTCAACCTTATGCTCAGTTCATAAATTCAAGCATAAGGCCTTGAGAAAATAGCGTAGAAGAAGAAGAAAGAAAATTGGAGATCTCTGTTTGTTGATAAGAAGCTTGACTGCATATTGATGGCTGGACCTTTATATCCTAATCTTCTGATTTCCCTCTAACCCTGTTTTTTATGGTCTCTTTTAAAATATGCTTACAATGCTTCTTGAAGTAGTTAGGGTTTTGGTCTTTCTAGGAACTTCCATACGTTTTTATTCTTGGAGTAACCACCTTAATTAATGCTTCATTTAAATCTCATTAATGATTTTATGTCATCAAAATGCGTGCCTTGAAGTGAGGCCCATTTCGTCTTTAATAAAAGTTTTTAAATAAACTTTTATTTACCAATTTTTAAACTGGTTTCCTTTAAAAAAGAAGCCCGTGTTTTAATTTTTTTGAGCATGATAGTTGATCTTTCAGCCATGAAAAACATTCTAGGAGAAATATTCATCATCTCATCTTTCCAATGATTCTTCTTGAGTGAAATTTGGAGGTATGGATCTTAATTTATAGCCTCGGGAAGTCGAGGTTCCAAACAAATTTCTCAGCAAGTCATGATATTTAACCGACTGATATTTTAATTTTTGGAAGAATTATAACCAAATTAAGCCATTAATACCTATTCCATTGTCTTCCTCATCAAATTATCTTTCCAACGAGATATAGTTTTCCCAAAACAAACTCCCAGATCTTGAGTGATAAGCTCTGGAAGATCACTGCTCAGCACTCATCGATCTAGCTCATGGATCAATTTTGACCTTTGATTTAATTTCACTCTTTTAAATCCCACATTTATTTTGGTGGTTGAAACATTGGTTTTTATAATGCAAATCCCTTCCTTAGTATTCATGTTAAGTAAGGGAACTTATGGGAATCATGCCTTAGCTTAGCTCTTAGTGCCTTAGAAAAATTTATATCTCGATAGTATTTTGGTTACCCAATCACTGCCCAGTCATCTCCCAATCAACCTATGGATGTCTGACACATCATGTCCAATCACCATCTAGTCACTTGCCATGTGTCACTTGGATATATGCCTAGAAAACTTAGGACAAGAGAAATATTATTGAAATAATATGAGGAATTTGTGGGGTTACGTGAATGTGGAGGTAGGTAAGGTGGCAATTAATGGTAAAAGAGGTTGTGAAAATGTTTAAGTATAATACTATAGTATAGAGTATAAGAATGGATCAGTCATGGTAAGAATATTAATAAATCACCACGGACTTGCGGTAAGAGTTAGTAAGAATGAGTTGTGAAAAATTGTAAGTGTTGAGAGGAGAGGTAAGAGGTAGTAAAAAGAGTTGTAAATTTTCTAAGTGATGAGAGTTTATCGGACGAATGAAGGGGAATAGTACACAAAAGAATGATCACTGAACCGTTGATTTATGGAGGTAAGACTTGGTAAAAAGAGTTGTAAAAAATTCTAAGTATGGGTGCATAATGGGGGTCGTGGAACTCAAGGGTGCATTGTGAGGGTCGCAGAAATGAGGTATAGTTGTAAGAAATATCACCGACCCATGGTAAGTCATAATAAATATGACTTAGTGCTGGAGAGAGGTTATGTGAAATATGGAAAAGAAAAATGAAAAGAATTACGTGAAATATGGAAGGAAAATGAAAAAATAAATATAAGAAAGGAAATTAGAAAATGGGAAATGGGAAAGAAAGAAAAATGGAAATTGAAAAAAGAAAATGGAAATGGAAAATGAAATAATGGAAAAGAAATGGAAATGAAAGAAAATGAACGTAGAAATGGTTAAGTAAGGAAAGAGCATGGAGAGGAGAGTAAGGAATGAAAGGTAGAAAAATGAATAAGTTTGAGAAGTGAAGGGACTAGGAGAGTAATGAGAAAATGAGAAAATGGCTAAGTAAGAGATGAGAAGAGAAGTGAAGGGATAAGAGAGGAAAAATGGATAAGTATGGATATGGAGAAGAGATGGAAAGTGTTAAAATGACTAAGTATGAGAAGAAAGGAGAAAGGAGAGGGATAGAGGGGTAAAAAACTTTTCATTCTTTGAAGTTCTTCTTCCAATCTCCTTGTCAGAATTATGGACAAAATTGTGAGTATATTGGTCATATAGAGTCGTATTTTGATTCTATGAAATGCATGCCAAAGCTAAGACCGAGGGCTAAACCATGAGATTGTGAGAATGCACAAATTCTTCCTTCTGATAATTTTTTTTAACTTCAAAGAGCGGAATTTGAGGTGACCAAGTTTTCGATCAACAATAATATATGACATTAGGGAACAAAATGCACTTTTCAAAATAAAATGTTTATAGGGTGAACATCAAAATAAAATGTCTATAGGGTGAACATCAAAATATAAGATATGAACATGACAAACAAAGGAGGGTCCCATTACCTAAAAAAAAAAATGCACTTTGAGCCTACATGGGTCATGAACCCTCATGGTGTTGATGATTGCAGCTATGTGAGACATTCTACATCTTACAAACCTGAGAGATGTTGATCATTGCAGCTATGTGAGATATTCTCCAGCTTACAAACCTGAGAGAAAGCCTGTGAGAGGGGTGTGTGGTTCCTATCTGAGACAGAGCTGGAACGTAGAGATGGCATCCTCCTTACAGAGAGTTGAGAAGAAATCCAGATGATTCTCCTGTGTAACACAGTGAGAAAGGTGATTTGCAGAGTTGGACATGCCTGTGGCTGAGCACAAGGTGAACGTGTGAAATCCCAAAGTGTTGGGTGCATCGTCATGAGAATAGAAATAAATATGATATATTAGCCTCCTCTGAGCATAAGAGTTGACGAGAAAATCCAGATGAATCTCATGTGTAATGCATTGGGAAAGAATATCTATTGAGTGGACATGCCTGTGGACGAGCACAGGTGAACGTGATCCTAGTGGCTGAGCACTAGTGAAGAAGTGGTTCTTCTGTGTAATGTAGTGAGCCAGAGATATGGACATCCATATGGATGTGCCCCTAGTGGATGAGCACTAGTGGGTGTATAAGATCCATTGCTATATTGTTCAAGAGTCAGACCTACCTGTAACCCTAATTGTAATGTAAAGGGTACATGTCAGCCCCACCTTAATGTGACTGGTAATTATTGAAAAAGATAATTAATTTGGTTAATATTAATTATATTATAAGCTAGTGAGGTCGGCCTTGTTGTGCCAATAAACACTTTTGTTGATAGGTTCAGTTTAGTATAAGTAAAGGTAAATTCCCCATTGAGGAATCATATTCTTCACATGAGTTTGGAAATTTCAGCAAGTAAATCTTCTTGGGAAAAGTGCACACCTCTCTTGAGCGCTAGAATTCTAGGGTTTGAGCACCCTCTTATTGGTCTTATTGGTCTTATTGCTGGTCTTATTGGTGGTGAAGGTATTTCTCTTGAAGGTCTTATTGGTGGTGAAGGTATTTCTCTTGAAGAATATAGCAAAGGATTTGGATGGGTTTTCTTCCCTTGTTGAGAAGGGTTTCCTAGGATACTTCTTGTGTTCTTATGCATGGTGTTTCTTCTTGTGATCTTGGTTGCTGCAACATTATTGTTTATGGTTAAGAAAAATGATAAAAATGAAATGAACTACATGCTTAAACTAGATTATTGAAAAATCAACATGGAATCAGAGCATAGGTCTTGAAGAACCCATTGCACAAAACTTCAAGGCAAACCGTCCTCTTTTTGTAGAACCGTACTACCCTCCTAGGGTTTCTAGAAATTCCGTACGACCCTCCTTCTTTCTCATTTTTAACCCTTAATACTTGGATGTTGGGGATATTTTTGGCATAGGAGAGTAATACCTCCTCCAAGTGCACCTCCAGAAACTCTTAGAATGAAATTCTGAGCATTTTCAATTTTTGACCCTAGGGTTTATAGGGTTTCTCTAAATTCTACATAAATTTCAGTACTAGGGTTTCTGCAACTCATTGAAGGAGCTCTCTAGCTCACTAGTGTTATCTCATCTTTCAAAGGATTATTGTTGGCAGTCATAAGTCTAAAAAAACCTAAAATTGCTAGCCTAGCCTAGCTGTTAGGTTTTCTAGCCTAGTTGACAAAGGGTTGTGAAGAATCTAAAATTATGATGAACAAAACTACGATGGAAGTTAAGCTTGACAGATCAATCAAATTCAAGTTTCTGGAAGACAAGACTTCAAAGGAAGACTTATTGTGGGTAATAAAAAAAGGTGTCATTGTGACATACCTCCTTCATGAAGATGTCAAGAGAAAAAAGATCAACCGGGAGCCATTGGAGAAATCATATCAGCACCCTCAGGTATGCACTTGTATATATATTATTTGTATCATTGTCATGAGGGAAATTGCAGGAGGAAGGAACCTTTTGCTGAAGTCATGGATTCAGAGGGATCTTAGTGCATTCAGAGGAACAACACACTCAAAAGTGAAGACTCCAGGTTTGATTATTGTAATTGTCATTCCTCTAACCTATATTTCTAAAGTTTGCTACATTGCAAGTAGGTGTTGTAGCTGTGACAACAATCCTTAAATTGTTTTAATTCTAGAGATGCACTCATTATTCTCCTTTAGGAGATATTATTGTTTTGGTTCCTCTTGTTTTCTTGTTCTAGACAGGTTAAGAATAAAGGAAGATGTTTATCCTTTAGAGGGAGTCAAAACTATTTGAGAAAGAGGAAGAATAGAACCATCATTGGGGAAACCAATGCAATAATACATGATCAACATATTTCTATGATTCTATGGGCAAAAGCATGCATGACACAGTATATGTTCAGAACACGAGTCTTCACCAGACTTTGAAAAACATAAATCCCGAAGAATCCTTCACCGGAGTCAATCCTGAGATTGAACACTTCAAGATAGTTGGGTGCCAAGTGTATTTTCATGTACCTAAAGAGAAGAAGTCCAAGCCAAACCATTTAGGGAGAAAGGATATGTTTATGAGATAACATTAAATCTTCGAAGAAATTCTAGATCGACATCCCTGGTCAGAGATAGATTGAGACAAACACAGATGTTGTCCCTAAAGAAGAGATAGCTTTTCAAAGATCCAAAGAATCTCAGATGGAGATTGACAGTGAGACAATACCTTCTCCCCCTTCAACAATACATAGGGAGATGCACATTATTCCAGCTGATCCAATTTCTCAAGTTGATATGTTCAGAGGTATTGCAGTAGGGAATAAAAGGCCTATCTAGGCTCACTATGCAGGAGGCAGAGAAACATACAAGCCTCTCAAGGCACATCTCAAGACAACAAAAAATATTTTCAAGCTATCCTTTAGTCATGAGCCACTTCATTGATTCTGAGCCTCCTTGTCTTGGAGAAGCAACATGATAATAGGTATGGAAAGATGCCATAATAGAGGAATACTAGTATATCTTAAAGAATGATGTATAAGATATTGTTCATAGACTAGAAGGGAAGTCTGTGGTGACTTCCAAGTGGATCTAGAAGATCAAGCATGCAATCGATGGAAGTGTCAAGAAATACAAAGTGAGATATACAACCAAAGGATTCTCACAAACAAAGGGAGTTGTCTATGATGAGACACTTGATCCAGTAAGCCCAATACAATTCCATCCGTACTAACATCTATGAGTTGGAAACTATATCAAATGGATTGATTCTTGATGAGTTTGGGTTTCAAAAAGAGTGTTGCTGATCCAAACCTATATTATTACAATGTTGGTGACGAGAGCCTGATTTTGATGACTTATTCAGAAATCCTTATTGTTGGATTTAAGTAAGCTTTGAATTCTGATTCCAAGATGAAGGATCTAAGTATATAACATCAAGTGTGTGAAGCAATGTGGATTCATAAGCTTCTGACATATTTGCTTGACCATGACATGGATCCTATGATGATAACCAAGGGCCATGTGTAAATCTCCTTGAGAACCCAGTGTTTCCTGGTGGATCGAAACACAATGAGATGAAATATCCTTATATCAGATATATGATGCAAAGGAAAATTGTACACATGCAATATGTTCCTACACATGAGCAGATTGCAGACATCTTCACTAAACTAACTTGGTGAAGAAAGCCTCCCTAGTTGAGAGGGAGTGTTGATGATTCCCACCAAAGACAAAATTCAAAGTACATCTGTGTGAGACTTGGAATGATGAAGACTGCCTCCCTAGTTGAGAGGGAGTGTTGATGATTGCAAGTATGTGAGACATTCTCTAGCTTACAAACCTAAGAGATGTTGATAATTGCAACTATGTGAGATATTCTCCAACTTACAAACCTGAGAGAAATTCCCTGAGAGGGGTGTGTGGTTCCTATCTGAGATAGAGATGGAACGTAGAGATGACCTCCTCCTTACAGAGAGTTGAGAAGAACTCCAGATGATTCTCCTATGTAACATAGTGAGAAAGGTGATCTGCAGAGTTGGACATGCCTGTGGTTGAGCACAAGGTGAATGTGTGAAATCCCAAAGTGCTAGGTGCATCGTCATGAGAATAGAAAAGAATATGATGTATTAGCTTCCTCTGAGTAGAAGAGTTGATGAGAAAATCCATATGACTCTCCTGTGTAATGCAATGGGAAAGAAGATCTTTTGAGTGGATGTGCCTATGGACGAGCACAGGTGAACGCGATCCTAGTGGCTGAGAACTAGTGAAGAAGTGGTTCTTCTGTGTAATGTAGTGAGCCAGAGATATGGACATCCATATGGATGTGCCCCTAGTGGATGAGCACTAGTGGGTGTATAAGATACCTTGCTATATTGTTCAAGAGTCAGACCTGCCTGTAACCCTAATTTTAATGTAAAGGGTACAGGTCAACCCCACCTTAATGTGACTGGTAATTAATGAAAAAGATAATTAATCTTGTTAATATTAATTATATTATAAGCTAGTGAGGTTGGCCCTGTTGTGCCAATAGACACTTCTGTTGACAGGTTCAATTTATTATAAGTAAAGGTAAATTCCCCATTGAGGAATCATATCCTTCACATGAGATTGGAAATTTCAGAAAGTACATCTTCTTGGGGAAAGTGCACACCTCTCTTGGGCGCTAGACTTCTAGGGTTTGAGCACCCTCTTGTGTGCTAGGTATTATTGGTGGTGAAGGTATTTCTCTTGAAGAATATAACAAAGGATTTGGCTGGGTTTTCTTCCCTTGTTGATAAGGGTTTCCTATGATACTTCTTGTGTTCTTGTGCATGGTGTTTCTTATTGTGATCTTGGTTGCTGCAACATTATTGTTTATGGTTAATACAAATGCTAAAAATGAAATGAACTACATGCTTAACCTAGCTTATTAAAAATCAACACATGGTTCATACAAGCACCTTATAACTCCCCATTTACCTCCATATAAATCCCATATCATTCTTTATACATCCATAACACTTTATACCCCTTATCATAATAAAGAAAATGCCATACATAGAACAAAAATAATCAATGAAATACATTCACAAGTAACCATAATGATGCCCATAACATAATCATAAGTCAAAACACATGTGCCAAAACTACCATAAATATGTATATATTTAAAAATGAAATCCATTTGTCCAAACAGGGTAAGTATGTCATCATCTCAATCACTTTGGTTGAGTGGTTAAGGCTTGTGCCTGTTAAGTACACGAGGTTTCCTCACGAGGGTTCTCTCTCACATGACAATCAAATGAGGTGGCAGGTGTGAGAGGGGTTATTTATAACCTTAGAGGGACAATAGTATATTCCTATGTGTGGAGCCTTGGTATCTCTAGTAATAATGTGGTTGAATATTATGTGTTATTGCAAGGGTTAATTTAGCCAAAAATCTCAATATTTCAAGCCTTATAGTGGTAGGGCATTCCAAAATAATTATTAAGCATTTCTTCTCCAACTCATCCTTGATTTTTTTCTGGTTAGCATCGATATTTGAGAGAATCAAGCACACTAAAGAATCATTTGCAAAGGTGAATTCCTTCCACATTTTGCGTAAAAATAATACATAGGTGTATCACCATGCAAACCTAGCCACTCAAAAATGTTTTTGGGTTATAATCATCTATGGTAAGGAATACAATCAATTAGTTCCTTGATTAAGCAATGGAAGGCCCACATATCATCCCACTGAATCGACACATGGAGTACCACATACCTATCAACTCCTACAAAGAAAAGTTTTATGTGATGAGACTCCTCACTTTTGTCCCACGTTTGTATCATATCTCATGTTGTTCAGTGAGTACTCTACCCTCGCATGATGCACTCATTGTATCTTATATTTTGATGTTGACGCAGGCGCACCCGCTAGGCACGTCCGCTCACAGGATCTTTCTTCCTTCCTCGGCCCGAAGAACTGGGAGGTTCTTCTATTTCCCTATCGGGAAATTCTCACCCATAACACTCTCTCATGGGATCTCCCCTTCTTCTATCGGGAAATCGATCCTGGCCTTTTACTCTGTTATAGGGGTTCCTTCCCATCGGGATTTTGGCACTTGCAGTGTCCAAACGACTTACTTTACTGATCCTGGATATGCTCCTTCACTGTCTTAGACCTTCTTAGCTAAGCCTTTAGTCCACGTGACCGCTTTCTATAAGACCACAGCCTTATATCCCTTTTCGTCAAGGTTTCTGACTTCAAAAATCCCGATGCGCTCAAATTCCCGTTAGCCCTCCAGGCTAAGCTTTTGGTCCATGTGACCTCCCCTTATATGACCGCAGTCATATCCTTTATCGGGGTTCAGGGTTTCAAGTGTCGAAATGCACCAAACCTCTTGTCAATAGAATCCCCGATTTCCCGATTCGCAGATTCCCGATATGACGTCACCAGGACGCCCTTCCACCGTGCCCAAAATCAACGACGGTGAGTAGTTGTTGAGATCAACGGCTCCAGATATCCCTCGGGGTTTCGTGACTTCAAGTGTCGAAGTAATTTGGCCTTCCATTTCCCCGATTTCACTAATGTCGATTCCCTGATCACTTCGATCTCAACCACGCGTCCTCTAGGATGGACGGTTCTCGCTACTCCTCGCTATTTCGCGATTCACGATTTCAAAATGCGTAAACACCTCATCACCAGGATCCCCGATATCCCGATTGATCTGAAAATAGAAGGCTGACTTGTTATGCTATGCAAGCACCCTCTACCTCATAAAATAAATCTTAACAGGACCTTGCTTCATGTGTTTAAATATGCAAACTGATTTATGTGTTAAGTTTAGGCTTCTTCTTGTCAATGTATAAGTGTGAGGAAATGATCTTTTAAAAGATTAAGTATGTGTTATGAACAAATACACAGCAATATAAAGTGCAACAAATAACACAGCAAACTCACAGCAATACCAAGATGATAAAGGAGTTCACCCCTCTCTGGGCTACATCTCCTTCAGCCTCCTTCAATGGACTTGGCTCTCTGGTATTAGTTTGTCAAATGTTATTTTACAAGCTGCTTCTCAACTCCAATGGATTTACATACTATACCATTGGGTTTAGAATACACAAAAACCCCAAAATTGACTGTTAGAACTCTGAAAATGGACAATGGCTCATCCAACAATGACCTCTTCTACATGTGACCTCCAAGCTTCCCTGAAATTGAATGAGGCAAAAACACCTGTAAAAGTCCTCCAATGGATCTGAAACCTATCCCAAAATGTTTAGAGCATAATAATCAGTCAGAAATGACTATTCAGTCTCAGAAAATGGACATGGGCTCATCTGAGCAATGCCTCAAACAATGAGGGCTTTAAGGCTCCTGAAGCTTCCTCAAACTTCAAAATGTGAAAAACCTACAAATAGGCTCTTCAAATGCCTGTGAAAATGGTTCCAATGGACTCAGGACGTCCAAAAACCCCTAGTTGGGCTTTTACAGCTCCTCATTTGGTCAAAAATTGAAGAAGTTATGCTTGCTGCCATTTTTCTCCTTCAAGCCTGCTGTAACTTGTTCGCCATTTCGCACCTGTGGAAGACTGAACCTAGCTCCAGGAGTTTTCCGTCACAAAACTCAGCACACCACGCGTGCCCCGCAATTGGTGTCAAAATGTCTAACGGTTAGGGAACTAAGCCCCCGAATCCCGGAGGTGATGGGCGCATGAAGCCATGTGGCCAAGTTCCCCGCGCACCAAAAGGGCTACGTTGCAAGGTTAACTCCAATGTTGACAAGTGGCGGGCGCAAGTTTGAATGACCGTTTCACAAACCAAAATGAAACCCAAAATTTTAAATCCTGTACGCATTTTATTTTGTTCACATGCCAATACATAAAACTACGGGTATGAACCATGATTTTAAACCGCGCGTTCAACGCATCGGAGCAATGGTCAAGGTTACCACAATGGAACCCTGCTATATACACCAACCGGCGAGCATAAATATATAACATATGTTCGTGCACCACAATGTAATGGTATAAACCCCCGTTGGTTACACGACATATTCCATAACCGGGGCATTTAAATAAACCGCGCGCGATATGTATGATCACATGACATTCCAACGATCGTGGTCACAGTTTTAACCGCCACCCATTTACATTCACGCCCGTATATAAGTTATGGACATATGTATTTTTAGCTGAACGGGGGCTGGGGCTAAGCCCCAGCCCTAACCGCCACTGTATAATATACAATGCCAATTCAAATAGCTTTTAAACCATATCCCATACAAGAAACACGAAGTGGCGCGTTGGTAAGTGGATATTTGTAAAAGATTTGTATAAAGGGAGGAGGTCCGGGGGTCGAACCCCGCGGCCTCCATAATTTTTAATAAAACACACAACACCAACAACCTATAAATGGGTGCCACGTGGCAGCCCTTCATTGGGCCACGTGGCACCTTTCCATTGCTCAGGAAAAACGCCACGTGTCGCAACATTACTCGTCCACCATCAGCCAATCATAGATCACCACATCACCTACATGCCACGTCATCTGTACGGCCACCACGTCAGCTGTACGGCCTATGCCACGTCAGCTGTACGGCCTGCCCAGTCAGCGCCCTATTTTTTCCTGTTTGGCGATTCGAACAGATCGTGATAACTTTCGCTCCCGATGTCCGTTTGAGACGAAACGAATTGCGTTGGATTTGTGACGATGAGGGCTACGCTCACGTCCGATTTGAGGCAATTCCGAGAATGTTGATTTTTGGGCTAAAATTTGACCCCTGGTCCAGATTTTGATCACACCTTCCCACTGAAAGGCTTTTGGACCCACAAAATCTTATGATCATCTTTCAAGTTATATCAAAATCTCTTTGACATTCACCTGAATACTCTGACATGCCTCGCACTGCAACTGGCTATGTCCTTCAACCATTGTTCTCTGGCTGCTGCTGACCCACTGTTCTCTCTGCACTTGGAAGACTGCCAGCCTTCCCACTGAGAATCAAGTTCCTCTTTCGAACTCTTGGACGTCAACAATCCGCTCTCCAATGGCTGTAAAATTTTTCTGCGACATCTTGTCACAAGCCAAGAAAACCATCAATCTTGAAAATAAATTGACACAAGACTGAAAATAATGACAACAATGTCTTTTTGCTCTTCAAGCAACTGTCGCCTCTTGTGCTTCATCAAAGCACATGGTGTTTTCCTTCATCTCAAGGTGTTCAAAATTGACTTACAAGCCAACATACATAGTCGACTAAACACAAGTTGTAAAACATGATCGACACACCTGGTCGTCAAGACAACATCGACCCAAGTTGAGACTCATGTGAAATGTTTCAACCTTCAAAAATGACAAGTCGAAAATCATGATAAACAATCATGCTACAATCATGAGTCATCCATGACGACAATCATCAAGTTCATTGTTTATGCACTTTCAAAACCAAATGCATGTGCATAGCACTTCAACTCTCCTTCCTGTAGAAACATAGGTGCTTAAACCCAAAGCATGTGGGTACTAAGAGCTGAAAATGAAAAGTGTATATGGCTGTAACAAAATGGACATCATACCCCTCTTTTACATGTTCTTGAACGAGGTGGTACAACACAAGTATGGATCCAAAAGAAAATGGCATTCACATGCAAATTTGCCTCTAACAAAATATGACAAACTGCTGCAACTTGTCAACTTCAACAAAAGTGAATAGCTAAGGCTGAAATGTGCATCTATACAGAAAAAAATGCAAGCCTTACTTACGCAAGAAATCAATCCATTTCTTACCAAGCCAACTCAATGGCGAATTCTTCTGCTGAAAGTCGTCTTCTTGTTAATCATCTTGACTCACATCAATGATGGAATCTCCTCTTCCATTCTTGTCAATCTTTTCACCCAACTGCTTCTTGTGCCGTGGATGAGAGTTTGGATGCAATGTCCAACATTGGTCAATGAGATGACCCCTCTTCTGACAATGAGTGCAAATCTTTTGCATTTTCTCTTCATGTTTCCTTTGCTTGGAAAGTTTCCTGAAAGTGAACTTTCTCTTCCAACATTTTGAAACATGATGGTTATACAAACCACAATATGTACATGGTCTTTTTCCCTTTTTATATGCAGATTTATCATGCTTAACATAATCAAAAGCAACTGAGTTATAGGCAGATTTATACCTTGAACATTCACCTTTATCGCCGCTTTGAGGAGGTGAATCGAAAGAGTCACAAGCTCTCTTTTAAAGACTCTCAAATCTGCGCTTGTCCTCATGGCTGTCACAACCTTTTTGTTGCACACATTTGCATTCATCTTGAACACAAGTTTTGCATGCTGAAGAGTTTGAACTTTTATCAAAATTTCTTGAACTTTCACCTTGAAAACCTTCTTGAGGAGGTGAACTTGAAACAAAAATTGTGCTTGAAACTTTTCCATTTGTTTCCTCAAATTTTGAATTTGTTTCATCAATTCGTTCATAACGAAGACCACAATATTTAGGTCTCTCTTCAACAACAATAGGCTCAACAATGCCTTGTGCATGCTTGCCTAACCCTTTACCTTCATAGCCCATTTTTAACATTAACTTGGACCCTATTCCTTTTGTGTGACTTTCAAAAACACCAAAGCATTCTTCTTGAGAGGAATTTGAAGACAAACTAACATTACATACCTCATGTTCATGCTTGTACTTGGTAAGGGTTTCTTTTGCTTCATGGAGTTGATTCTCCATCTCATGCAACTTTTCAAGAAGTTGGTCTTTCTCCTCCTTCATGGCCATCAACTGCTCTTGAAGGACAATGCTCTCTTCCCTATCTTTCCACAATTCTTGTACCATATCCTTCATGGTTAGCAATGCATTAAACATTTCTTTGTCAAAGAATTTAGATTTGGAAGATGTAGGAGAACTATCAATGTTTGAAGCTTCTTCCATACTTGCAAGATTACAAACTTCAACACAAAACTTTCACAAATACCAACAGCTAAATCTCAAGCTATCATTGGCAAATACATAAGCAAAATAAACTATGCTCTGATACCACCTGATCTGAAAATAGAAGGCTGACTTGTTATGCTATGCAAGCACCCTCTACCTCATAAAATAAATCTTAACAGGACCTTNCTTCATGTGTTTAAATATGCAAACTGATTTATGTGTTAAGTTTAGGCTTCTTCTTGTCAATGTATAAGTGTGAGGAAATGATCTTTTAAAAGATTAAGTATGTGTTATGAACAAATACACAGCAATATAAAGTGCAGCAAATAACACAACAAACTCACAGCAATACCAAGATGATAAAGGAGTTCACCCCTCTCTGGGCTACATTTTCTTGAGCCTCCTTCAATGGACTTGGCTCTCTGGGATTAGTTTGTCAAATGTTATTTTACAAGCTGCTGCTCAAATCCAATGGATTTACAGACTGTACCATTGGGTTCAGAATACACAAAAACCCCAAAATTGACTGTTAGAACTCTGAAAATGGACAATGGCTCATCCAACAATGACCTCTTCTACATGTGACCTCCAAGATTCCCTGAACTTGAATGAGGAAAAAACACCTGTAAAAGTCTTCCAATGGATCTGAAACCTATCCAAAAATGTTCAAAGCATAATAATCAGTCAGAAATGACTATTCAGTCTCAGAAAATGGACATGGGCTCATCTGAGCAATGCCTCAAACAATGAGGGCTTTAAGGCTCCTGAAGCTTCCTCAAACTTCAAAATGTGAAAAACCTACAAATGGGCTCTTCAAATGCATGTGAAAATGGTTCCAATGGACTCAGGACGTCCAAAAACCCCTAGCTGGGCTTTTACAACTCCTCATTTGGTCAAAAATTGAAGAAGTTATGCTTGCTGCCATTTTTCTCCTTCAAGCCTGCTGTAACCTGTTCGCCATTTCGCACCCGTGGAAGACTGAACCTAGCTCCAGGCATTTTCCGTCACAAAACTCAGCACACCACGCGCGCCCCGCAATTGGTGTCAAAATGTCTAACGGTTAGGGAACTAAGCCCTCGAATCCCGGAGGTGATGGGCGCATGAGGCCACGTGGCCAAGTTCCCCGCGCACCAAAAGGGCTACGTTGCAAGGTTAACTCCAATGTTGACAGGTGGCGGGCGCAAGTTTGAATGACCGTTTCACAAACCAAAATGAAACCCAAAATTTTAAATCCCGTACGCATTGTATTTTGTTCACATGCCAATACATAAAACTACGGGTATGAACCATGATTTTAAACCGCGCGTTCAACGCGTCGGAGCAATGGTCAAGGTTACCACAATGGAACCCTGCTATATACACCAACCGGCGGGCATAAATATATAACACATATGTTCGCGCGCCACAATGTAATGGTATAAACCCCCGTTGGTTACACGGCATATTCCATAACCGGGGCATTTAAATAAACCGCGCGCGATATGTATGATCACATGACATTCCAACGATCGTGGTCACGGTTTTAACCGCCACCCATTTACATTCGCGCCCGTATATAAGTTATGGACATATGTATTTTGAGCTGACCGGGGGCTGGGGCTAAGCCCCAGCCCTAACCCCCGCCGTATAATATACAATGCCAATTCAAATAGCTTTTAAACCATATCCCATACAAGAAACACGAAGTGGCGCATTGGTAAGTGGATATTTGTAAAAGCTTTGTATAAAGGGAGGAGGTCCGGGGGTCGAACCCCGCGGCCTCCATAATTTTTAATAAAACACACAACACCAACAACCTATAAATGGGTGCCACGTGGCAGCCCTTCATTGGGCCACGTGGCACCTTTCCATTGCTCAGGAAAAACGCCACGTGTCGCAACATTACTCATCCACCATCAGCCAATCATAGATCGCCACATCACCTACATGCCACGTCATCTGTACGACCACCACGTCAGCTGCATGGCCTATGCCACGTCAGCTGTACGGCCTGCCCAGTCAGCGCCCTATTTTTTCCTTTTTGGCGATTCGAACAGATCGAGATAACTTTCGCTCCCGATGTCCGTTTGAGACGAAACGAATTGCGTTGGATTCGTGACGACGAGGGCTACGCTCACGTCCGATTTGAGGCAATTCCGAGAACGTTGATTTTTGGGCTAAAATTTGACCCCTGGTCAAAATTTTGATCACCGATATCCCAATGACCCAAACACCGATAGATGACTTCCTTGTCGGGACTTTTCCCGATGGCTCTGATTGCTGCCATGCATCCACCTAAGATGGACGCTTCAGGTTAACTCTCGGGATTTCACGATTTCTGATGTCTTGGACGCCTCGTCCCTAGGACTTGCGAAATGCTCAACTCCGACTCCCTTCAGATCTCTGACACGCATCCCCTCAAGATGGACGGTTCAGGGTTCTCCTCGCATTTTTTGAGACTTCTGATGTCCCAATTTTCACAACCTCAGGAATCCCGATTTCCCAAGTGCCGATATGCCAACTTTCTTAGGATTTCTAACACCTGTCCCAAGTGGATGGACAGTTCAGATTGACTCCCGATTTCGCGAATACCGAAATTCCGATGGCCACGCCTCTCGTCAAAATTTTCCTCCTCCTGTTCACAAAGCTTAAACTCCATGCAACTCCTGGTTGATCCAACGACTGATGGGTGTTTGAACGAGATCTGGCGGTCCACAATCTCTGGAGCTTGAACTCCGGACACAACCGTAAACCCACTCGCTCCTTTGGCAGATCTAATGGCTGATGGGATTTCGCTAATCCTCCCCGTCGATTCCTGACCATTGATCCCTTCCCTTGACGAGCTTGAAATCCTTATCCCTCCTGAGCTTCCACCAAACTCTGAATCTTCATGAAGACTCTTGCACGCAATCCTTGCGGCAATTCTCAACCACTTCCTAGTGTTGAGTCCTCCCGACTCTGCGCACACCTGCAGCAGCAGTCCTTCAATACTTAGCTCAGATTCACAACTGAGACTCTCCTTAGCCTGCGCACTCCTTGCACGGCTTGTATAACCCAATTTCACTTCTGGGTGAGTGAGAACAAGAGTTAAACTATCTGAGCCTTGTATCAACGCACTCCTTGTGGACGACTTCAACTGCACTCCTTGCAGGAATCCTTGTTCAGATAGAGAAACAATTGAAACTCTTTTCTTCTTCCTTCAGACTTCAAACTCAAATCACGAAATCACATAGACAACATATAAAAGCAAATGTATACCAGGAAGCAAACATTCAAGAGCATAATATCAATACACAGAGAACAACACAAACCATGAATTTGAATCAATCTTTTTCTATTAATCCAAATATCAGTACATGGGTGTTTTTTCACAACTCTCTGCTTCTCTTCTATGCTCCAATGCTTCTAACTATTCCTGAATAATGTTACAATGCACAGTGAGGGTGTCTATATCCGTTTTCCCTCCACTCCTTCTAAAACTGTCTAATCTAATATTAAATTCTACCTACTTACATAAATGCCTTCGACCTACTATGGACGAGAATGGATCGCTCAAGGTCCAATACAATGCATAAGTACACCTCTTCTTAACTATCACATTTAAGTTTGGCGCATCCCCTTTTCAAAAGTTTAAACAATTTAACATATGCTCAAAATGTGTGGCGCTTTCCCCCATGCTCGCTTGATGTTGACGATGCTCCTGCATCATACTCCCTCACTTGAAAATTTTCATGGGCTCCTGTCCATGAGCTCCTTCACGGTCTGTCCATGCTTCAAAATCTCTACTTTAGTCTCCCAGCTGGCATCTTCAACTGGGCGGCCCTTCCACTTGACCAAATATTCAAGATATTGTTTCCTTCTGGTCTTCTTACCCACTCGTTTATCCAATATCTGTTCCATCTGTGGCTTCTTGGCAACTGGCATATGCTTCTGCCACTGAACCTCTGGCTGTTCACCACTTGTTCCTGCTTCCTTAGCTTTGTATGGGTATAAATATGAGACATTGAATATCAGAGATATTCCGATCCCATCCGGTAACTCAATCTCATAAGCATTCTCTCCCATTTTCTTCAAGACCTTGCATGGTCCGATTTTCTTCATTTTCAATTTATTGTATGTTCCTCTCGGGAACCTTTCTCTTCTCAAGTGCGCTAGAACTAATTCACCAACCTCAAACTGAAGTTGTCTCTTCCGCTGGTCGGCTCTGTGCTTATATTTGTGACTTGAATCTAGCAGTCGCTGCTTCACCTGGCTGTGAAGTTCTTTCATCGCCTATGCGAACTCTTCGGCACTTGCGCTCCTAGTCGTAGTCTGTTCCGAATCCCTTAATTCAGAAACTCCTCTCGGCTGTGTGCCATATACAATCTGGAATGGACTCTGGCCTGTGCTCCTGTTCACTGAGTCATTATAAGCAAACTCTGCCTGCGGCAATATACTATCCCACTGGCTGTGGTGCTCCGTCACCAAGCTTCTCAGCAAGTCTCCCAGACTTCTGTTCACCACTTCTGTTTGCCCATCCGTCTGAGGATGATAAGCTGAACTAAACAACAAGTTAGTCCCCATCTTCTTCCATAATGTCCTCCAAAAGTGATATAAGAACTTTGTATCTCTGTCCGAAACAATACTCCTTGGTAAGCCGTGAAGTTGAACGACTTCTTTGAAAAACAGATTCGCGATGTGTGTCGCGTCACTAGTTTTATGACATGGGATAAAATGTGCCATCTTGGAAAATCTATCCACTACCACAAAGATCGAATCAAATCCTCTTTGCATCCTTGGCAATCCCAATATGAAATCCATGCTAATTTCATCCCATGACCTCTCTGGTATGGGTAATGGTTGATAAAAACCCGCATTCTGCTTCCTTCCCTTCGAATGCTGGCAAATTCTGCATCAGTCTACAAACCTCTTGACCTCTGACCGCATCCCTGGCCAAAAGTATGACTCGCTCAACTTTGCAAATGTTTTATCATGACCGAAGTGTTCGGCCAATCCTCCATTGTGTTTCTCCTTCAGCAGATTCTCCCTCGTGGAGCAATTCAGAATACATAGCTGATTTCCCTTGAAAAACAATCCTTCCTGGATCACGTACTCTATCCACTGGCTTTTGTCTCTGAGAACTGGGTTCTCAGCTGCTCCGTACGCTTCTTTAAAATCCTGATCATTTGCAGACATGTCTCTGAGATCATCAAAGCCTAACGTCTTGACTTTGAACTCCTACAACAACAAACACTTCCTGCTCAAAGCATCAACAACTTTGTTAGCAGTACCAGAAATATGTTTTATCACAAAAGTGAAATTTTGCATGTATTCAACCCATTTAACATGCCTCTGATTCAACTTTTCCTGTTGAGTCACAAACTGCAATGCATAGTTATCACTATACAAAACAAATTCCTTTGGACTCAAATAGTGCCTCCATTTCTTCAATGCCTGGATGATGGCATAAAACTCCTTGTCATATGTGGAATACTTCACCTTCGCTTCATTCAACTTCTCACTGAAATATGCAATTGGTTTGTCATCTTGACTTAAGACTGCTCCTATTGCAAACCCGCTTGCATCACATTTTACCTGAAATGTCTTTTGAAAATATGGTAACACCAGAATTGGTTGTTCCGTAATCTTCCGTTTCAATAAATTGAAACTCTTCTCAGCCTCTTCAGTCCAGTGAAAAGATTTATGTATTTTCTTCACTGTATCCATCATCGCTGCACTAATTCCACTGAAATTCCTGATGAATTTCCGGTAGAAACTAGCCAGTCCATGAAAATTTCTCACCTCAAATATGTTCCTCGGTGATGGCCAATTCTTGATTACCTCCACCTTATTTGGATCCATCCTTAATTCATTTGTCGAAATAACAAACCCCAAATAAATGAGTTTTGTCTTCATGAATGAGGACTTCTTCATGTTTATCAGCAGCTTCTCTTGCTGTAATCTCTTCATCACAATGGCTAAATGCTTCAGATGTTCAGCCTCTGTTTTACTAAAAATCAGTATATCATCCAGATATATGATAACAAATTTTCCGATGAAATCCTTTAGGACTTCATTCATCAACCTCATAAAGGTACTTGGCGCATTTGTTAAGCCAAATGGCATAACAAGCCATTCATACAAGCCTTCGTTTGTCTTGAATGCTGTTTTCCATTCATCACCTTCTCTCATGTGGATCTGGTGATATCCACTCTTCAAATCAATTTTTGAAAAAAAATTTTCTCCACTTAAGCGATCCATCAAATTATCCATTCTCGGCAATGGGAATCTGTACCTGATATTTATCTTGTTAATTGCCCTTGAATCAGTGCACATCCTCCAGCCTCCGTCTTTCTTCGGACTGAGTACCGTCGGAACAACACACGGACTCAAGCTTTCCCTGACCAAACCTTTGTCCAACAACTCCTGGACCTGTCTTTTAACCTCTTCATTCTTTTGCGGCGTCAATTTGTACGCAACTTTGTTTGGCAAACTGGCTCCTGGTATGAGATCAATGTGATGAATCACCCTCCTCATCGGTGGCAACGAACGAGGTAATTCGTCCACTACTATATCAGCAAACTCTTCCAGCAGTTCCTGAACTTCTTCTGGTAAATCGTCCACTCTTGTGCTGGTCAAAAAAATTCTCAGTTTTCTGACCACAAAGAATTGTGGATCCTCCTTCTTCTTAACCTCCGTAAGAAGTTCCTTCCCACTCATGAGAAGTACTGTATTGCTTACTTCCAGCTTCACCTCTTTATCCTCAATTGGATGCAACATATGAGTTCTCCCATTCTTCTCCAGGGTGTATGTGTTCATCCTCTCATCATGAATCACATTTCTATCATATTGCCATGGTCTACCTAGCAATAGATGACAAACATCCATAGGAATAACATCACATAAAATCTTATCATTATATCCTCCTATCTTAAATTCAACTAAACATTGTTTAGTGACATTTACCTGATGTCCTTTTTGTAGCCATGAAACTTTATATGGATTTGGATGATCAGTCATCTCCAGCTCCAGCCTTTCTACCATCTCGGTTGAAACGAGATTATTCGTGCTATCGCTGTCCACAATGACCTTGCATGCCCAACCCTTGGTCTTGCAAGCTGTTCTGAAAAGTCTGGTCCTTTGGAATGAACTTTCCACTTCTTTCTCTGGTGTCAAAAGGACTTTTCGCATCACTAGCGATCTTCCGCCTTCAGCGTATTCCGCCTCAACATCTTGCCTCTGTGCCTCGGCGATGTGAGTCTCTCCAACCTCTTTCTTTTTATCAGGACACTCATAAGACTTGTGCCTGTTTTTTCCACATGTGAAGCATTTGATTACTCCACCTCTTCCTCTTCCTCTACCTCTGGTACGAGGAAACCTACTATTATCAACATATCCTCCTCTTTGCTTAGTATGCTGTTCTCTTTGCTCAACATATTGCCCTCGCTGTGAACTTCCACCTCTCTCAGTACGAGTCTGAGGTTTCTTCCAGTCGTCCCTGGGCTTCTGGGTTCTTTCCTGGGCAAATGCCTTGCCTCTGGGCTGACTTCTACCTCGGCCTCTTTGACTTTGCTTTCAGCCCAGCTTCTCTTCCGCTTTCAAAGCCATTTGATAAGCATCCTCTACCGTTCGGATGGTTGCCATGCTCATTTCATCCCGAATCTCATATCGTAGGCCATTCATATATCTGGCAACTTTCTCATCATTGCTTTCACGATGACCTACCCTGATATTCAACCTGTAAAACTCTTCAGTATATTCCTTTACTGTCATCAGCTTCTGTCTCAGGTTCTGCATCCTCCTGAATAGAGAAATTTGATAGTCCCTGGGAATGAATTTTGCCTTCATTTTTGCAATCATCCTGTCCCAGCTCTTAATTTTCTTCTTGCCTTGGCAACGCCTGTCATCTTGTAGTTCATCCCACCACAAAGCTGCATGTCCTTTTAATCTCGTGACGGCATGCCTGACTTTCTTGTCCTCTTCGACATCTTCATAGTCGAAGTAAGTGTCTAGAGCTCTAATCTAGTCTAGAAGCTCTTCCACATCCAGATTTCCCTCATAAATTGGAATGTCCATTTTTACCTTTGTACTCATTCTTGCAACATCTTTAAGTAAGCGTTCACTTGCTGCATCTTCCGCTGGGATTTCTTCTTCTCCATGTCCAACATCATCTTCATTTTCGGATTCACTGATATCTCCTGCATTAGCTTTGCACCTGTGATGTCTCCATGTCCTCCATTCTGGCACGAAGATTACTTACTTCTCTCTCCATGTCTGGATTCTGCACTTGCCTACCCCTACCTCTGGGCATCTCCCTTTCCTCCTCTGGTGATTGTCTATCCCTTCTCCTCGGCAGCATGGTGAAATTATCCTTCTCCCTGCTACATAAAGAAAAGAAGTTTTTCTAGGCTCTGATACCACTTGATGTGTATCAGAGTGCTCCTTATCTCTTCCTGCCTCTTCCTGCCTGAAATATACAGACAAGAATCAGGCTCTGATACCACTTGACGCAGGCACACCCACTAGGCACGTCCGCTCACAGGATCTTTCTTCCTTCCTCAGCCCAAAGAACTGAGAGGTTCTTCTATTTCCCTATCGGGAAATTCTCACCCACAACACTCTCTCGTGGGATCTCCCCTTCTTCTATCGGGAAATCAATGCTGGCCTTTTACTCTGTTATCGGGGTTCCTTCCCATCGGGATTTTGGCACTTGCAGTGTCCAAATGACTTACTTTACCGATCCTCGATATGCTCCTTCATTGTCTTAGCCCTTCCTGGCTAAGCCTTTAGTCCACGTGACCGCTTTCTATAAGACCACAGCCTTATATCCCTTTCCGTCGGGGTTTCTGACTTCAAAAATCCCGATGTGCTCAAATTCCCGTTAGCCCTCCAGGCTAAGCTCTTGGTCCATGTGACCTCCCCTTATATGACCGCAGTCATATCCTTTATCGGGGTTCGGGGTTTCGAGTGTCGAAATGCACCAAACCTCTTGTCAACAGAATCCCCGATTTCCCGATTCGTAGATTCCCGATATGACGTCACCAGGACGCCCTTCCACCGTGCCCAAAATCAATGACGGTGAGTAGTCGCTGAGATCAACGGCTCCAGATCTCCCTCAGGGTTTCGTGACTTCAAGTGTCGAAATACTTTGGCCTTCGATTTCCCCGATTTCACTTATGCTGATTCCTCAATCACTTCGATCTCGGCCACGCGTCATCTAGGATGGACGGTTCTCGCTACTCCTCGCTATTTCACGATTTCAAAATGCGTAAACACCTCATCACCAGGATCCCCGATATCCCGATGACCCAAACATCGATAGATGACTTCCTTGTTGGGACTTTTCCTGATGGCTCCGACTGCTGCCACGCGTCCCCCCAAGATGGACGCTTCAGGTTAACTCTCGAGATTTCGCGATTTCTGATGTCTTGGACGCCTCGTCCCTAGGACTTGCAAAATGCCGAACTTCGACTCCCTTCAGATCTCTGACATGCGTCCCCTCAAGATGGACGGTTCAGGGTTCTCCTCGCGATTTTTGAGACTTCTGATGTCCCGATTTTCAGGACCTCAGGAATCCCAATTTCCCGAGTGCCGATATGCCGACTTTCTTAGGATTTCTGACACCTATCCCAAGTGGATGGACGGTTCAGATTGACTCCTGATTTCGTGAATACCGAAATTTTGATGGCCACGCCTCTCGTCGAAATTTTCCTCCTCCTGTTCACAAAGCTTAAACTCCATGCAACTCCTGGTTGATCCAACGGCTGACGGGTGTTTGAATGAGATCTGGCGGTCCACAATCTCTGGAGCTTGAACTCCGGACACAGCCGTAAACCCACTCGCTCCTCTGGCAGATCTAACGGCTGACGGGATTTTGCTAATCCTCCCCGCCGATTCCTGACCGTCGATCCCTTCCCTTGACGAGCTTGAAAGCCTTATCCCTCTTGAGCTTCCACCAAACTTTGAATATTCACGAAGACTGTTGCACGCAATCCTTGCGGCAATTCTCAACCACTTCCTAGTGTTGAGTCCTCCCGACTCTACTCACACCTGCAACAGCAGTCCTTCAATACTTAGCTCAGATTCACAACTGAGACTCTCCTTAGCCTGTGCACTCCTTGCACGGCTCGTATAACCCAATTTCACTTCTGGGTGAGTGAGAACAAGAGTTAAACTATCTGAGCCTTCTGTCAACGCACTCCTTGCGAACGACTTCAACTGCACTCCTTGTAGGAATCCTTGTTCAGATAGAGAAACAATTGAAACTCATTTCTTCTTCCTTCAGACTTCAAACTCAAACCATGAAATCACATACACAACATATAAAAGCAAATGTATACCAGGAAGCAAACATTCAAGAGCATAATATCAATACACAGAGAACAACACAAACCATGAATTTAAATCAATCTTTTTCTATTAATCCAAATATCAGTACATGGGTGTTTCTGCACAACTCTCTGCTTCTCTTCTATGCTCCAATGCTTCTAACTATTCCTGAATAATGTTACAATGCACAGTGAGGGTGTCTATATCCGTTTTCCCTCCACTCCTTCTAAAACCGTCTAATCTAATATTAAATTCTACCTACTTACATAAATGCCTTCAACCTACTATGGACGAGAACGGATTGCTCAAGGTCCAATACAATGCATAAGTACGCCTCTTCTTAACTATCACATTTAAGTTTGGCGCATCCCCTTTTCAAAAGTTTAAACAATTTAACATATGCTCAAAATGTGTGGCGCTTGCCCCCACGCTCGCTTGATGTTGACGATGCTCCTGCATTAGATGTTCAAAGAGCGGAAAATCAAGGTGACCAAATTTTCGATCAACAATAATATATGGCATTAGGGAACATGAGGCACTTTTCAAAATAAAATTTCTATAGGGTGAACATCAAAATATAAGATATGAACATGACAAACAAAGGAGGGTCCAATAACCTAAAAAACATTAATGCACTTTGAGCCTACATGGGTCGTGAACCCTCATGGTTCATACAATCACCTTATAACTCCCCATTTACCTCCATATAACTCCCATATCATTCTTTATGCACCCCTATCATAATAAATAAAATGGCATACATAAAACAAAAATAATCAATGGAATACATTTGCAAGTAACCATAATGATGCTCATGACATCATCATAAGTCAAAACACATGTGCCAAAACTACCATAAATATGTATATATTTAAAAAAGAAATCCATCTGTCCAAAAAGGGTAAGTATGTCATCATCTCGATCACTTTGGTCAAGTGGTTAAGGCTTGTGCCTGTTAAGTACACGAGGTTTCCTCATGATGGTTCTCTCTGACATGACAATCAAATGGGTTGGCAGGTGCGAGAGGGGTTATTTATAACCTTAGATGGAGAATAATATATTACTATGTGTGGAGCCTTGGTATCTCTACTAATAATGTGGTTGAAGCTTATGTGCTATTGCAAGGGTTAAATTTGTTGGATTACTGAGGAGGGGGGGGGGGGGGGANGGGTGAATCAGTAATAGAGCAATTATAATCCTTTTTAACCAAATAATCAATGTATAATTATCATCCAATAATGAGAAATGAACAAATGAACAATCATACACATACACAGTACACCAGTGTTTTACGTGGAAACCCAAAGCGGGAGAAAACCACAGAATGATTTTTCTTATATGTCTTGAAGAATTACATTCATTGGAAGCACCAACTTCCTTCGTTTTCCAGCTGCAACTGGAAGGAGGCTCCAACCTCCTAGTTTCTCAGGCTACAACCTGAGGGAAGCTCCAACTCCTCAATTCTCTGGCTACAACCCCCTATGTTCTCCGGCTAGAATCGAAAGGTGGCTACAACCACCTGTCCTTGCCTCGTCCAACCGCCCTGAAGTAGAAGTAGAATGATGGAATCACTGTCACACTATCACTGTGAGATATATCGCTGTAAACATGTACCAATAAACCTGAACCATGCATCAACCATGCATCAACACGTAATCAACCTGTAATCAACCTGTACCATAAACAAGTGCATCAACCATGCACCAACCTGTACCAAACAACTTGTAATCAACCTGTACCATAAAATAGTGCATCCAACCATGTACCAATCACATGTCACCTACTCATCAACTATGACTTATCAATATGTACCAACCTCATCAACTATACACCTCATGTATGTGCCAACTCATCAACTACTTGTCTCAACCAGGTACCTTAACCAACAACCCTCATCAATTTCATCATCCAAATATGATTTGTAACTCTGTAATAGACCTGGTGTATATTGTCACATACCTGCAAACCTTCTTTAACTTTAACAACAAGAGACTAGCATTTTCATCAAACTTTTCTTTAGTCTCACATGACTAGTTTTGGATTAGTCAACAACCCTAACTTGAAATAATCATAACTATGTACCTGTAATGGATAAAGATTTGAAACTGATAAAAAATGTTCTTCAATGTGTTTTATGCAGTACCTCGAGGTGTCACTACTTGAAACCTCTCAGAAAAGGAGTTATAGCAAAAATGACATACCTTGCTAAATTCTGGCTTATTCTAGAGAGCGACCTTGTAGAGCATGCCCCGCACAGAATATTTATTGAATAGATATGAAAATTTTACAAAGAATACCACAGAATGTACTCTAACCAACACATTTTGTCTTATTGAATTTGGATATGTTATGAAGAAATTATGACTTTTTTTTTCCGGAAACCCCTGTTTTAGACTAATTTCGGGACTATCCACAAACCCTATTTTCCACAGAGTGTAAATCCAAAAATGCAACGACCCACAAGCTGATTTTTTTACCACATATACTTGGATATGTTTCCTCAATGGAATAGCAATTTCACGGTCTGAATCATTCTAGAAAATTTTTTATTGTGAAAATGGTGAGATGACCTGTAAATAACATACCTTAGAAAGCATCATCAAAAGAATTTATCCTCCCTTGAATTCCGACCTTCTTTTCTTCACCTTCCCTCTGAAATTCGGCTTAGATATCCTTTGGTTACCTCAGACACCTATAGATATTCAATATTCTCAAGTGTGATCTAAAATGAGAGAGACTTGCCTCTTATTTATACTCTCCAAGTAGCTTCCTTAAAAACATCTTCTAGGTCACTTTGCCCACTTTCCTTCTTTTAGGGTTAACCCACTTCTAATCTCTCCATTAAATTTATTATTTAAATAATTTATTTTGTATTCAATTTGAGTTATAGTACACTCATCACTTCACTTTATTATTTACCTTCTAAAATCTCTTAAACCACTTTGACTACTTTGACCTTTTGGGGCTTCTAGATGACATATGAGGGTCCTCCAACTTCGTGAAGTCATAACTTTCAAACCGTGAGGAGTTATGTGACGTTCCACATACCACAAGAAATGGAATGACATTTAATATCCATATATAATAGTATTACCTGAAAATATATAAAAAATCATACCATTATCCATCAAACAAACTTGGGTCCATTACCTAAACCCGGGTTCTCCAACTTCTTATGGCCATAACTCTCTAACCGTGAGGAGTTATGTGAAGTTCCACATACCACGAGAAATGGAATGACAAGCAATATCCATCTAGGATAGTTTCACTGAAAAATTCACTGACCTTCATCTCATTATTCCACCAATAAGCATGGGTTCTCTATCCATACTTCTAGGATAACTCAATCCGCAAAGCGTCTTCCCATGAGGGATTTCACCATAAGGGGACCACTTTTGAGTTCATCCTTTTTGCTATCGTGCTTTATGCAAGGGTTTAAATCAATGAAAACCAACCTTAATCAACAAAATTTAGCCAAAAATCTCAATATTTCAAGCCTTATAGTGGTAGGGAATTCCAAAATAATTATTAGGTATTTGTTCTCTAACTCATCCTTGCTTTATTTATGGTTAGCATCGGTATTTGAGAGAATCAAGCACACTAAAGAATCATTTGCAAAGGTGAATTCATTCCAAATTTTGAATGAAAATAATACAAAGGTGGATCACCATGCAAACTTAACCACTCATAATTTTTGTTGGGTTATAATAATCTATGGTAAGGAATACAATCAATCGGTTCCTTGATTAAGCAATGAAAGGCCGACATATCATCCCAATAAATTGACACATGGAGCATCACATGCCTCTCAAGTCCCACAAAGAAAAGATTTATGTGATGAGACTCCTCACTTCTATCCCACGTTTGTATCCTATCTCATGTTGTTCAATGAGTAATTTTCCCTAACATGATGTAATCAAGGCAAGAATATGGACATGATGTATGTTTACGAGTATTGGTGCCAAAGGTCCAGGCTTGTCCGAGAGTTTTTAAGATTTGGACACCTCTTGGAGCTACTCTGTCTAAACCCTCTGTTTTCTGTGGTGTCCCTGTTGAATGGATTTTGGTGGAGCTCACCCAACCCTCCTGGTTTGAGGCACAATCTTTCTTCCTATGAGTTTGTGCACAAAAGAACAATCATAATTGAGGTAAGCTCTTTATTGAATGTGAATTCAAGTTGGTTCTTTGGTTATCTAGCTTTGGTGGCTACATCAGGGTTTGACCTTGGGAGTTTTGGCTATCACCAAGTCGGCCCCAATTCTAATTTGGTTCATATCAGGTTGAGTCAACACCACAAGTCGAACTTCATTGAGAACATGGGATTCTTCTCACTAAGTTGTGGTCACGACATTAGAGCTAGGCTCATGGATTACAAGGAGATCAAGGAGACCATGAAAGCTTTATGGAGACATGAGGATTCCATTAAGGAACATGGTAGCACTTTGTAGTCACTCTCTAAGAATATTTCAGTGCAAGTAAATAGTTCCAATTTCAAGGTGGAGATCGTTATGGATATCCTTTTACAACAAAAAAAACACATTAATGATTTGAAAATTAAAATTCAAGAATTGTGCCACCTTCTAGTTCAATTATCCACTGAGAAACATGTTGGATCCCACACTATGGCTCATTCGACAAAACCCATTCTCTGCCCATCCAGAGAGGGCAAATAAAATCCAAATTCATTCAACTCAAGTGAAAGGGAAAGTAATTCTACACCTGGCAACATAAGACATTGATGCAACAACAAAAAACAAGGTGACAATAATTAGTTGACTCACTTTCTGACACTTAATCAGATATGTTTTTTAAAGTTTATAGAATTTTAGCTATCTTTTGTCAAATATATACTACTATATATTATAGAGTAGTGATGTACTGAAAGCTTCCCTCAACTAGCGACCTTAACATAGTCAATATTTTTTTTCGATGTGAAAACTTCATGCAAGAACCCAATTTTAATGTATCTTTGATGTAAACTTAGCTGCAACCTTTATTTAATATAAATTCCCCAATTTTGGTTAAAAAAAAAAAGTATATCGTCATAACAATCCACGAACAATTCACCATCAAAATTCATAATCAAATTAGACGTTGTTTTGACCGAGGATACACTAGTACATAAAACAAATTTTATTATTAAAAATTGACTAAAATATAAGCATAAACAACTATTTTTAAGGATATGATCGTAGGCTTTTTTTTTTTGTGTGACATTCATACTTTCCTTTGGTTGTTTTATTTGAAATTACGACTTATGTATATTACAACTAATGTTGCGATTAAAAAAATTACGATTAATAAAAAAACTAAATTGCATGACTAACGTTTTTAATCATTTTTGCTAATCTTAAAAAAGTCACTTTAAATATAATTTGGTTGTAATACACATTTATTACAACCAAAGTATAAAAAATTTATTAAAAAAATATCGATGATATTTTCAAATGTAATAATTTATTCTTAATTTTTAGTTCTTTATACTTATACATTTTTGGAATACACCTAATAAATATTTTTACTCATTTACAACCATGCAATATTTTTATCGTTATAATCATGTAGAATACTCTTCTACATATAATATATGTCTTGAGATAACCAAGTGTTTTATGTCAAAGTTGACATCATTCGAAAGTAATTTTAGTTTGGAAAGAGCATAATAGAAAAGAAAAACAAATCTATTTAAAGAAACATTTGTCACATTAAAATTCTCTATCATTTATTTAGAGAAATAACTTTTCAGCGAGAGTATATATTTCAAAGGTGGTTTACAAACTCTCTTCTAAAGTAGTGTTGTTGAATGTAATACAACATATAAATCATTGATATAATATAGATACAAAGCCATATAATACACTAATAATCTTATGTTACATGGATTTCCTAATTCCTTTATAATGCAAGGGTTCTAATTTTAAAGGTCTCCATCTTATTTCCATTTACAAGTTGTTTCACATCCAATGATCTTACAATACAAAGAACACAATTTAAGGACACTACAAAATGCATGGAGAATAGTCATATGTGTCATTAAGATTAAGGTGTTTAGATATTGTTTGCATCCATGGGATTGACTAGATGTGTTTATATCTTTAGAGGGCATGTACCATTGTTACCATACCCATTTCATACCCATTTCTATAAGATTGAATAGAGGATTTTGGTATTATAGACACAATGTTGACAACATGGCAAGAGTTGGCCTCCACTTTATCATTATAGGCTTAAAAAACAAGTAAACAAATGTAGAATAAAATTAATTTTCCTTATAAAAACATTAAAATACATATTACTAAACAATAAATAACTTTATTGGAAAAAATGAATGCATAATCAATATATGCTCTTGAAAATAAAGATATAGAACATAAACACAAACTTCAAAAAAAGTAAAAAGAATATTAGTTTAGGTAGGATTAGAGAGTGGAAATGGAGCTTGGCAGCCAGTATAGTGAAGCTTCATCCAATCTAAATCAATAGAAATTGAAAGTAAACAATGGCTACAATGTGAACTCATCTCTTTAGAAAGAGTCATCATCATTAAAGCAATTTGGCTTTCACCATGCTCCATAGAAACTCTATTATAGTATCGTGTTGGTTGAAAATATATAATATCGCATTGGTTAGAAAGACAACATTAGCAAAGCCTTAGTAGAAATACAAAAGAATCTCAAAAACACAGTTTTATTGGTAAGATACATTGGTGCTTGACTTAGAAACTCTATATACAAGCTTGGAAGATAAGGTCACCATTATTTTCAATTAGTGTAAAGTAATCCATATTTGCATCATTTGCATGGTTGCCACAAACAATTGGATCTACCTCTCTAACTCTTTGGAAGAGGAAGGTATGATTATCCAATGTTCCACTAGTCACCTTTAATGATGCAACCAACCCTACCAAGACCACTGAAACTATCCCCCAAAATGTAAAAGATGCATCCTTATTGAGAAATTGGATAACCACATCCTTAATCCCAACATAGTCAGAACTTTAAAGAAACATGAATCACATAATTAGATCTTAGCATTTAAATAATATTTCATGGATTAAAAAGTTGTGGCTTTGTTGTGTTAGCCCCATAATCCTAAAGTTCTATAGTTTAAGTATTTTTCTTGTTTATTTTTTTAGAAATTAGTTTATTCTAGTTTGTTATGATAAGGACACCTAGCTTCTATGTAAAGGACATCTATCATACTCATGTGATTATGTGATTGGTTGTTCTCCTAGAATTTAATTTAGAGTTGAGCTATATAAACAAGCTTTTTCTTCGAGTGAGGTTAAGTAGGTTTTGAGTCCTCACTGTCTCTTTGTAATTCTATTTTCCTTATTAATAAAATTATACATATGAGGACACTTTGTCAATATGTTGCATGGGTTACAATGAAAAATAGCTAAAATGATTAGTCATTATAAACAAACCTAAATATGATCATTGAAAACCATATGAATTATCTAGTATTTCACCAACAACTCAAAGGCATTGTGATTGGCAAAGTATTCAAACTATTATGAGAACATACAATGCCATTTAAGTGCATGTTTTTACTTGGGAGAGATTTGCTTTGTGTATTGCACATATAGTGCAAGCACACACTATCTTATTAAATTGTAAAATTTTAATATATTTATTCATTTATAGTATTCTTGCAAGGTTGCAATGACTAACAAGAATTTTTCTACTCCAAAGTCATGTATTATCAAAGTGCGAACAAAATGCTAAAAAATAGCTATCATAGAAAGAAAATGTGTTTAGACATGATGCTAAGATAATCAATTGTGACCTAATCTTGACAAACGAAATAATCGTTTAGCAACTAACCTAGATAAGAACTTTTCTCCATATTTTTGTTCAACATTACACATGAATTCTTGAATAAATTCGTAATATTTCTATGAAGCATAGAAATAGAATCAACAACAACATATTTTTTTCACTAAGAACTGAAGTAAATACATTAAGTAATTACTAATTTATCAAAGAAAACATGGCAAGTAGAACACTTTTGTTGGAGATCAATATAAATTTTATTATTTAAGAAATTTTCATTGTTGGTCCCAACATTGTTAACATTGTTATTGGAGGACAATGTCCACATACTAGTATACTTCATAGAATTTTCCAAACATATTAGTATAAAGAACATAGAATTTTCCAAAAATACTATAAAGAACATACTTTATATAGAATTTTTCAAACAAAAACAATGAATATACAAATAGCTAATGTTGTCATTACGAAAGTATGCAAGAAACTACCCAATCAATGATCACTGAAAAATTGCCCTTTCCTTGACTCCCAATATCTCCTTTCCCTGATGTAATGATTGCAAAAATTAAGCTTGACATATTCCCTATGCTTTTTTGCTAGCATGCCATCTCTAAGTGCTCTACATGTGGAAGTTGCCATTGCTAGATCCGTGAGCCTCTTTTTGGTCCCAATTTTTTTTAGGGAAGTTATAAGAATGATTAAATTTAAAAAAAGTTTATATCAATACGAGTATGGTGTTATAAAACCCTACAAATTTAATAGAGAAGAATTTACAACCCCCTACAACTTGATTTATTTAATGCTAATTCTTTCGAGTCATCTTTCTTTATTGGTAGCTTTTTCAAATTCTTAGAAATGGTTGAAGTCCTTTTAACCTTCTTGGATTTTTAGAAAAATGTAAAAATTTATTTTAAACAAGTGTTGTATGGCAGCTTAGTCCCTGTTAATGTTGGATATAGTCCACTTATTCATGGACTAAGCTGTCATGATGGACATACATATACTCATTTGTTGTCTTTGTTAGAGGGCTCGTGGCCCCAAAATTGGTAGTCAACGGTTTATCAATTCTCTTTGAACGACGAGTCCCTCTTGTTTAGAGTTTGATGTTGCAGCATTAGATTTATTTAGTGTTCGATGTTGCATCATTAGGTTGATTTAGGCAACATTACATTTATTGAGTGTTCGATGTTGCAGCGTTAGATTTATTTAGTGATTGTTATATTTTTCTATCGTGCTAGGGGGTGGTGGTTTGGATGGGATTCTCTTGGCGGTTTTGTTTTAATTTGAATACTGAGTTTATAAGACTGAGACTTGGTGGTTTTTTAATTGGGGCAAAGCCAACGCCTTAATTTTCAAAATTTAAACTTTCTTTGATAATAATTTTTCTATATTCTAATAATTGAAAAGAACCCCTAGGGTTGTGTCTCTGAATGACCATTCAACTACCAGCCATATATATCTGTATTCCATAGTCTTGCATGATAACCCATAATTTCTGTAATACCCGAACTAACCCCTTTCCTCATTATTTGCATCGTCTCGAAACCTCTTCCAATCCCCTTCCCCGTTTTGATTCAATCCATATCCTCATCTTATTTCTTGAGGAGTGTGAGTCTTTATGGACTACCAGGAATATAGCAGGAGGGAAAGAAATCCATGGGACAAAATATGTTCTCTCGAAACAATCCATGTTAAGCACATTTATCAAACATTAGCAAACACATTTATTGAACATTCAGAACATGTGCTACAAAAAGGGAAAAGTCCAATTCTCCATAGATCTTCCACTTGAAAAGTTTACACAAAACACATTTCAGCCTGCCATTATGCTAATTTTAACAAATTAAAGAAAATTTCATCTAAAAAACAAAACAAACAACTGACTTGGAATAAGGTCCTTTTCTTCAAACAATAATAAATTTAATTGGAAGAAGGAATCAGAAACTGCATCTCAAAACCAAAACCAGATCCTGTGACAAAACCTTCACAACTTAATTGGGAGAATATCGAGTTAGAAAACGACAACAACTTTTTCATTCAGATGCCTGCAAATTCAGTCGTTCTAACTTTTCCATTATCTTGTCTAAGGAAGAAGAGCTCCATTCAGGGGATTGATTTTTCTTATACTCTTTCCTTTCTTCCCACCACATCATGAACCTGCTTCCTTCCAGGAAAACACCTGAAGAAATACTAAGAGCATTTTCCATCTTTGTCACATACTCTTCAAACTTGTTAAGATTTTGTAGGCTTTGGTGTTGGCCTTGTTTGAGATTTTCCAGGTCTTTCCAAGCCTCTTCTACATATGCCCAAAAACACGAGTCCTGAGTGAGGGATGCACGCTTTGTGCGGGGTCTTTGACCTCTTGAACTACGAGTTTTTTCTTACACTTCCATCCATTTCTGAAGAACTTTATGGCGATCGGGTCTTCCATCTAAAATATAGTTGTCATTGTCGTTAGTGCGATAATAATATGCAATATCCAGAGGCTCTACAAGTCTCCTATATGTATTTCCAGCATTTATCCACTGATTTTGAGATTTGAGATCACTTGGCAACTCATGATCCTCCCACTTTTCAATAATCTCATCCCAAAACTCTTTAAGCTTTACCCTACGCGTATTAGCATCCATATCCTTCATGTCTTTCTTCTGTTGAGTTTTCATAAGCTAGGTTAAGCATGTAGTTCATTTAATTTTATCATGTCTTAACCATAAACAAGAATGTTGCAACAACCGAGATCACAAGAAGAAACACCATGCACAAGTACATAAGATATATCATGGGAAACCTTTCTCAAACAAGGGAGAAAAACCTAGCCAAATCCTTTGTTATATTCTTCAAGATAAAGACCTTTCACCACCAAGATGACTTAGCACACAAGAGGGTGCTTAAGCCCTAGAAACCTTAGCGCCCAAGAGAGGTGCGCATATTTTCCAAAGAGAAGTACTTGTTGAAATTTCCAAAGCATGTGAGGAGGATATGATTCTACAATGGAGAATCATCTCCTACTTATATTAGACTTTGACTAATTAGCAAGGGCGTCTTATTGGCACAACAGGGCTGAGCTCTCTAAGTCAAATACACTTTATCATTATATTTATTATTATAATTAATATTCACATTATTAATTATCTTCTTTATATTAATCATATTAACATAGGGCCGACTTGTACCCTTTACATAATAACTAGGGTTACAGGTAGGTCTGACTCTTGAACAATATATAGAAAAGGATCACATACACCCACTAGTGCTCATCCACTAGGGGCCACATCCATAGGGATGCCATGGACCTGATTCATTGCATTACACATATGAGCCAGGTCCTCACACATTCACCTATGTTCGTCAATAGGCATGTCTGCTCTACATATCTTCTTTCCCACTGCCACCAACAGAAGGATCATCTGGAATCTTCACATCAACTCTGCTACTGTTCAGAGGAGGCCATAACATCATCTTCGTTCTTATTATCATGATGATGTGCCCAATGCTTTTTTGGGATTTCCCACGTTCACCATGTGCTCATCCACAGGCACGTCCTAACTCAACATATCGCTTTTCCACCGGATGATCATCTAGAGTTCTTCTCTCTCACATCATGGAGGAGGCCATATACATTCCTAGCCCCTATCCCAGGCTAGAACCACAAACCCTTTATTAGGGGCTTTCTCTCAGGTTTGTAAGATGAGAGTAAGACTTCACATAGCTGCTATATTCCACATCTCACATGTTTGTAAGCTGGAGGATGTATCCTATAGTTGCATTCATCAACACTCCCTCTCAACTAGGAAGGCATTCTTCATCAAGCCAAGTCTCATATCGGTGTACTTTGATTTTTTTCTTTGGCTAAGGTCATCCATACTCCCTCTTAACTCAGAAGGATTTCTTCACCAAGTAAATGTTTGGTGTAAAAGTTTGCAGTCTGCTCTGGTGTAGAAAGGTACTGCAAGTATACAATTTTCTTCTGCATCATATCTCTGACATAAGAAAATTTTATCTCTTTGTGTGACAAACCATTAGGAAGATCTGGGTTCTTTAAGGAGCTTTATATATGGATCTCTGTCATCAACATATGATCTATCTCATGGTCAAGTAGATTTGTCGGAAGTATGTAAAGCCACATTTATTCGCACACTTACTGCTATATATATACATACTCTGTCTCTGGTGCACTTAAGGCTACAGAGTTATGTTTTCTTGCTGCAATAGGAAACCATGGAAGATTCCAACGTAAAACATCAACATGATGTGCTCTTTCGGTCTAGTATTCTTTCTGCTCAATCTGAATCAGCATGAATCAAGTATGGTGTTTAACCAGATACATCAGTGATCCAATCAACTGTGGATTGGTCTTGTCTTGAATCAACATCAATCTTCTTCTTTAAATCCATTACAGTGGATTTCCATTTTGTCATACTTCTTGTCCCAAGAAGTAGTGTCTCATACTCAAATCGTTTATTAAAATCAGAAGACAATGCTTGCTATTTTTTTTTTTAACAACTAGGCTTTCTGAGTAAGTCATCAGGATCAGGTTCTTGTCACCAACACTGTGTAGGTTTGGATCAACAACACTCTTGCTGAAAATCAAACTCATCAAGAAAATACCTTATATAGTTTCCAACTCATGGATGGAAGTGTATCTGGTTTACTGGATCAAATGTTTCATCATGGACAACTCCCTCTAATTGTGAGAAACCTCTGGCTATAGATTATGTTTTGTATTTCCTTGATACTTTTATTAGCTACATGCTGCATCATAGGTTTCTCCTTTTGGTCTTTGAAAGTATACTGGTATTATTCTATTATGGATTTTGGCCATACTGGTTCTCTTGTATATTTTCTAAGACAAGGAGTCTTATCATCAATGAAGTGGCTCATAGCTGAAGGATAGATTTGAAAAACTCTTTTACTTTCTCGGAAGTTGCCTTGAGAAGCTTGTATGCTTTTCTGCTTCTTGCATAGTGAGTCTAGGTAGGCATTTTATGCCTTGCTGCAATATCACCGAGCATATCAACTGGAGCAACTAGATCAACTGGAATAATGTCTTTATCCCTATGAACTACTGAAGGGGGATAAGGTATGGTCTTACTGTCAATCTCCATTTGAGATTCTCTTGATCTTTGAAAGATTATCTCTTCTTCAAGGACAATGTTTCTGCTTGTCTCAATCTGTCTTTGACTGGAGATGTCGATTTGGAATGTCTTTGAAGATTCACTAGATCCTTTCTTTCTAAAGGATCTATATTGGACTTCTTCTCTTTGGGTACATGAAGATACACTGGGTACCCAAATAACCTGAAGTGTTCAATCTCAGGCTTCACTCTGGTGAAGGCTTCTATTGTGGCGAAGACTCTTGTTCTGAACATATACTGTGTCATGCATGCTTCTGCCCATGAAATCATAGAAAGATTCTGATCATGCATTATTGCATTGATTGTCTCAAGGATGGTTTTATTCTTCCTCTTTCTCAAATATTTTTGACTCCCTCTGAGTCAATGTGACTCCCTATGAAGGATAAGCATCTTCTTTTGTTCTTGACCTGTCTGGAACAAGAAAACAAGAGGAACCAAAAAAAGAATATCTCCTAAAGGAGAATAACGAGTACATCTCTAGAATCAAAACAATTTTAAGGTTGTTATCACAGCTACAACACCTATTTGTAAAGTAGCAAAATTTAGAAATATAAGTTAGAGGAATGACAATTACAACAATCAAACTTGGAGTCTTCACTTCCAGTGTGTTGCTTTTCTTCCAAGTCTCCTTCACTCAAGATAACAAGTGATTTATTCAACTTGTCTTTTGTACTAGGACAATATTCTATCTTGATAGAAGGTTGGGTTAAAGAACAAACTCTATGATCTCAACTTTAATCCATCTAATATCTTGATTTTAATATTGGCCAAAGGTTAGTATGATGGTCATAGCTTCAATATGAAATCTATATCAAAATAATGTCATAACAAGTAAATGCATATCAAAATAATCAAACCTGGGTTGCATTATTCTCCTGAATGTGTTGGATCTTGAGATCCTTCTGGATTTATGGCAAGAGATCCCTTCTCCTACAAATACCCTTTAAATCTTGACAATTTAAACATATGTGAGTACATACCTCTGATAGTATTTGCAGATAGTGACACCATCTGGTAGCAGCGGTAATAACTCTTAAAAGACTTCAAGGGTGACTGCAATAGGTACAACAACTGATACTACAATTGATTCTAAAACTGCAACTGCAACTGCAACTGCAACTTAGGGTTTTATGAGGAAACCCTAATTTTTCAAACTTCAAATTTTGAAATTCTGATCCAGGGGATAGATGTGGTGAGCTAAGGCGAGTAAGCTGTGCAGTCAGATTTCTGAAAATCCAAATTTTACCCCCTCAAACTTGACCAGTGGATTTCTGGACTGGTTCTTTTGGTTTTCTGGTACTTCTGGTTTTCTGGTACTCTAGTACTTTGGTACTTCTGGTACTTTGTGAAAACTAAGATTTCACTTTCTGGGAGATCTATCCACTGAAAAGGTGTTTTGAAGGTGCCAAAGAGTTCCTCGGGCTAGGGCGCACTTTTCTAGAAGGTTTTGAGGCTGAAAATCTTCTTCAATAAAAAGCCCTAATTTTCATGTACGACAACAATGATGTTTTTCCTCCTTCTTGTGAAGAATGCTTGTACAATGGGTTCTTTCAAGAACTATGCTCTGATACCATGTTGAGTTTTCATAAGTTATGTTAAGGATGTATTTCATTTAATTTCATCATGTCTTAACCATAAACAAGAATGTTGCAGCAACCAAGATCACAAGAAGAAACACCATGCACAATTACACAAGATATATCCTGGGAAACCCTTCTCAAACAAGGAAGAAAAACCCAGCGAAATCCTTTGTTATATTCTTCAAGAGAAATACCTTCACCACGAAGATGACTTAGCACACGAGAGGGTGCTTAAGCCCTAGAAACCCTAGCACCCAAGAGAGGTGCACACCTTTGCCAAAGAGAAGTACTTGCTGAAATTTCCAAAACATATGAGGAGGATATGATTCTACAATGGAGAATCATCTCCTACTTATATTAGACTTTGACTAATTAGCAAGGGCGTCTTATTGGCACAACAGGGCCGACCTCTCTAAGTCAAATACACTTTATCATTATATTTTTTATTATAATTAATATTCACATTATTAATTATCTTCTTTATATTAATCATATTAACATAGGGCTGACCTGTACCCTTTACATAATAACTAGGGTTACAGGTAGGTCTGACTCTTGAACAATATATAGAAAAGGATATGATACACCTACTAGTGCTCATCCACTAGTGGCCACATCCATAGGGATGACATGGACCTGATTCATTGCATTACATAGATGAGCTAGGTCCTCACACGTTCACCTATTCTCGTCCATAGGCACGTCTGCTCTACATATCTGGTTTCCCACTGCCACCAACAGGAGGATCATCTGGAGTCTTCACATCAACTCTGCTACTATTTAGATGAGGCCATCACATCATCTTAGTTCTTATTTTCATGATGATGTGCCCAACGCTTTTTTGGGATTTCCCACGTTGACCATGTGCTCAGCCACAGGCACATCCTAACTCAACAGATCGCTTTTCCACCGGATGATCATATGGAGTTCTTCTCTCTCACGCCATGGAGGAGGCCATATACATTCCTAGCCCCTATCCTAGGCTGGAACCACGAAACCTTTATTAGGGTATTTCTCTCAGGTTTGTAAGCTGAGAGTAAGACTTCACATAGATGCTATATTCCACATCTCACAGGTTTGTAAGCTGAAGGATGTCTCCTATAGTTGCACTCATCAACAACTTCTTGAAGGAATCATAATATGTGCTGCCATCTTCCTTCTCACAATGCTCTTTATACCACTCAAGCTCTGCCATACTACGTTGTTTTAGGCTTAATTCAACAACTAACCTATAAACATTTGTGTTATACTTGTTTTCAATTTCTCCGTATTTTTGTAGGGCAAGCTGTGCTTGATCATTCTAGGCAAAGTTATAAACAAGATTTCAAGCATCAATTAGTATGTCTAAACGAAGAAAATAAAATTCAAAAGTGCAGATAAAGACAATGCTATAGTACAATCTTATAAAATTGTCGAAAGCTATCGTTAATAAATCCTTTGTTAAATTGGATATGATAATATATAATTCATATTTCCAAAACATTTTACTGATGTTTAGTAAAATAAATAAAACAAAAACATTAGATATAATTTTCTTTTTTTTATTTTAAGAGAATAATTGAGTATTGCCCGAGCTCCAACACTAGTAGCTTTTAACTGCACTAAAATTCCCATGTTTTAAGAGATTTCTGAGTCAGGATTTGCAAATCTTCTCGCACTTATAGAGTTTTCTATGACAAGTTTCAAAACCAAACCATACCCTATATGCTCTGAAAAACAATCCTTTACAGTATTATCCGAAAGTTTTTTATGGCTCGACCTTGTCAAATGAAGCATCTTCAAAACGGTGTCAGAATTGTTAATACAAGCTGCGCCATGGCTTGATCAGAACATGTAAGTTCCAATAGATCTATATGGGATTCTCTTTGTAACCCCATCTGACCACTTTTGAGAATCAAACACACAGTTTGAAGTATACTGCAAGACATTATTAAGTATAATCCTACAAGATGTCCTACAAGCCTCTTGAAATGGAGAAATTAGGTGGAAGTAGATAAATACCTAGAGGAAGGGAATTTGAGTTCAGTGGAATGGAGGTGCCATCCCATGAATTAACCAACACGTCCCACTATTATACTGAGCACAAATAACATACAAAAGGATAAGAGTAATTTTGTCTTCAAGGAGCCAATGTTTGTTAGCATCTGTCAAATCCATTTGACGAGGGATCGAATCCTGTGATGAACTCGCATGACAACACCTTACTATCTGGATAAGATATATAAAGTACCTCTAGAAGCTATCTGTTCAACCTCTTCGCTTCATAATTTTCACGAAATCAAGAACAACTCCATCCTCTTCCATGAATATCAATATCATAGAATCCCGACCAGAGAGTCAAAATCCACCAATCTTAGCGAAAAACAAGAACAGAGAAAAATCGCTCGGCCTATGCAACACTCATCATTTTCCGTGGTGCGAACAAAGGACGAGTGATTGTCCATCTCTTGGGGACCTCCACTTGGAATTATCTAGAGGTACATGTAATACATGCATAAAGGGTCCCACCATGGGTGCATGTGTTAAGTATTTTGTGTTCTTAATTTAATTAAATACAAATCAAAACTAAATCTGTCCACATCATTCCTCCCATGCTATAAGCCTCGAGTAAATTCACCAACGTGTGCCAGCCATTTCTAATCAACGTAGCTGACTATAACCTAACCTTCTGTCAATCAGGGAAAGGGGCCATCACCTATAGATATCAGAAGTAATGTGTAAGTATGTGTTCTTTCTAGCTTGACGTTATGGAGAAGGGTGAGTGTGAAAGTAGAAGACCCTATTGAGAAGGAAGCTCAATAAAGGAAGGCAGACTTCAAATCTATACGCAGTCGAGTTACAAGAAACTTGAGTTGATGTAGTGTATTATATGGGCGCTAGAGGAATTCAAACAAAGCTGTTACAGAATGTAGCAGACTGAAAAAATCTTCTATGGCAATGGAAGGGATGGCTCCAAAGCACGAAGACACTGCAAAACAAGGCTTTCAATTGCTTAATATAAAAGAATCTTTAGTTCCGGTCGGGCAATAGGAAAGGAAGTCGAGATGATTAATCCTAGTAGAGAAGAACCAGAGTAGCGGATGGGAGTATTATAAAGTACAAACCAAGGATTATGGATTCTATCAGACGAAGGCTCAAATCTGAAAAGTCATTCTAGGTCATCAATTGGAGGGGTGTTTGAGAGCCATGGATCCTCCCAAAATTGGGAGGTATTTTTATCCATTGTATATCTTCCATCTCATTCATGGGAGCCAATAGGTTATCCTAATCTCTGTGGTTTCATAGGGGGGGCGAGGTCTGTGTCGATTGAGCATACCGCAATATGTTAAGGGCTATAGGTTACGCGTTTTTATATAGATCAGACTTGAAATGGTGGACCATCTTGCTTTTAGACTCGGGTCACTCTATTAATTGAATGAGGCATCTACTTTCCTATTATGTGTATTATAGGAGGGGAAAGACTTGGAATGTGGGTAAAGGAAGTGAAGTGGAGGCGGTCGCTGCAAGTGAAGGAAGTGGAGGCAGAGGCTGAGGCAAATGAGATGGAGACAGTGGCTGCAATTTCTGAAGAAGCAACTTGATCATTTGTTTGAAGAAGCAACCTGATCATCCTGATCATTTGTGAGAAGAAGCAACCTGATCATCCTGATCATTTGTCAGAAGAAGCAACCTGATCATCCTGATCATTTGTCAGAACAATTTAAAGCAATTTAAAGCCCTGAAATATACTTACACAAAACATGGAAAAATGCATTTGTCTGAAGAAGCAACCTGATCATGCTAATCATTTGTCAGAACAATTTAAAGTAATTTAAATCCTTGACATATACTTACACAAAATATAGAAAAATGCATCTTGGGAATATACGTCTCGACAAAAGTTAGACTTAGGTAACATGGAAAAATGCATATCAAGAATATGCATCTCGAAAAAACTTAGACTTAGACTTAGGTTGCATAACATGGAAAATATGCATCTCGGCAATAAGAGATCAAGTTTGTTGGCCAATAGCCTTTTCAATAAAATGAATTTAATTATTAAAAAAAAAAAAACTATTTCATTTGCCCTATGTACTCCTTTGGAAAGGAGAGAAATACTTTGGTCAAATCCAAAGTAATTGGAGGTCAACGATAAATCGATCACTGGAGTCATGGCCTTCAACANGGAAAGGAGAGAAATACTTTGGTCAAATCCAAAGTAATTGGAGGTCAACGATGAATCGATCACTGGAGTCATGGCCTTCAACAGGGACTAATAAGATGAAAAATTTGTTTAGATATATATATATATATATATATATATATATACTCTTGAAACAATATTTCATAGACAACTGGATTTATTTAATGCTAATTCTCTCCAATCATCTTTATTAGTATATTTTATAGACAATTGGATTTATTTAATGCTAATTCTTTCTAGCCATCATATTATTATTATTATATGAGCTAGCTATTTGTATTACTTTTCATCAGCAGAAATTATAGATACTGGTGTTGAGGCCGCCATAGAAGGAAACCAACCCCACCACCATGTATACAAGTTCCATAATATCATACTGTGACTACTACTGACTGACATAATTATAGAGTTCAGACTAAGATATGCTATTATGGGGTTGTAAATATACCAACTGAAATATCTTTGAGGATTGAAAGGCCAAACAAAAGCTACATAAATCAAAATATAACAGTCCATGAGAGACTATTTATTGAGAGAGTTCTAAGGGAAGGCATGCCTTGACGAATCTGACCATTTAGGGACCATTATTTCTTGGAGCAGGTCCTCCTCATTGCGCCGCTGTACCGGGTTCTCCACGCCCGAATCCAGAAGCCAATCCATGCATTTCTCCATTATCTCTTGGCAAAATTTTTGCTTGTCATTATCTCGACAAAGCTTCATGATGACTTCTCGTTGTGCGTAAATGAACATTGAATGGGGGCAGGGGGGTGAAGGGAGAGAACTGGAGGTGACTTATGGATTGGGGAAATGGGTGGTGGTGAAGGAGGAGGTCGCTAGAAAGGTGGTTGGCTTGAATTCTTCGACCTCAATGGGAGGAGGTTAGATGCGATTTTCCATCATAGAGTGTCAAGGACAGACACAACAAGAACCAGAGGGGAAATGAGTGTGGGGGATCCGACCTATTAGGCTAGAGCGGGAGTCAACTAGAATCGATCTAACGTGCTCTCCGGGCATGAGAGAAAACTAGGAAAGGTGGTGACTGAGAGTGGTGATGGTGGAGAATAATTGCGCGACTAGGGAGAATAATCTCTGATAGGGGAAGGGCGACAAGTTGAGTGTGAGTAAACATAGTGCACGCATAGCAGAATAGAAGGAAAACAATGAATCCTTCCTGCAGAAGACGTCGAATTTAAGGTTTAGAAGGATTTGGAGACCCTTCGACTTCACATGAGAAAAATTCATGGTGAAAGCCAGCTGCAATGACGTCGCACAAAGAGGGCAGATCGGGAGCTAATGAACGTCGTCGGGATGCCAATCGAGGCAATTGGAGAGGTGTCACGAGGATCCGAGATTATCGTGGCATGGTAGTTGGATGACACCCCATCCAAGGTTCCAATCATCTTTATTGATAGCCTTGTCAAATTCTTATAAATTTTTGAACTCCCTTTTAGCCTTGTTAAATTCTTAGAAAATGAAAAAGTCTATTTTAAATATTCTGGAAGATTTGTTTGGACTTTTCTTGTGTTTTTCTCTTGAAAAAATATATTATAGATTTATTATCATAAGCTTTCATTCAATACTAATGCAGTTGTGGAGTGAGAACATCTAAATTATTATTATTATTATTTTAAAGATTTGTATTGTTCTAATTTTTTTTTGTATGTCTTATATCTTCATATCTGTATTTGCAAGTTTAAAAGTTCATTATAAACTTCCTTAATATCATAATTGTATATATGGGCTTTAAAAAAAATTAATAAGGATTCCTTTGCACCATTTTCCGACGGCCAAAAAATTAACAATGGGGTAATGAAGTAACGCAAGTTTCTCACACATGCTCAAACACTAGACATGTGTGGTTGTGATTGGTATTATAGGCCTCGAGGGTTTCAACCTAGCTCTAATATCATATGTAAGGCTTGCCTATACTCACACAATAAAAACATGTATTATTAAGTACTATTAACCCAAAATAAATAAATTGACTAAAAACACGTATTCTCGATCTATTCCATTAAAAATATAGTAGCAATACATTCAAGAGGTCTGGGATGAACCGAGAGGGAGGTGGAAGAGTCATATGGAGAGATTGAATAAAAAGTTCTAATGACCTCAACCTGCCCTTACTGGGAAACCAGGCAATCAAAACTTGGAAAATTGGCTTGCCCATAGAGGGAAACTAGGATCTCAAAAATGAGACCAAAAGTCTTTATAGTTCTTGACATGTCATAAAAACTGGAACTAAAAAAAATGATAAGAAACTTGAAAACTAATAAGAGCATGAAAATTAACCAGGTTGACCCCTTGGGGGGATTTATTCTACAATTGGGCACCCAACAAAGTCACTGTCGCTGGAGGATCTTGATTGCGCTTCCTTGGTGGGTAGTCCCATGGTTTTGATGAAGGAGGACAGAGGTGGAAAATCACTATGCTGGAATTTTTGCATGGGGGGGAAATTATGGACGTCACCCGCTTGTGCACCTTGCCTACTTGATTGAGCCCCTGTTGTCTACATGCATTTACAATCTGAGGGGGGTGAGCTGTTGTGTTGGTCATTCGAGGACGGTGAGTGGGATCTAGGAGAACATGGAGAGTTGGAGGGACTCTGAACTAACACACCATGAAGACTAAGAAGGGAGTGGGCCAACATATTTTTTACCATTCAATAGCTCCTTCATTGCCTTTGAGTGCGTTGGGTTGTGGGATGAAAGATGGTACTTTCCTCCTCTCAATCATCCAATAGTTGTCGGATAGAGATCGAGACCGAATGATCGTATCGCTTCCGACTGACCACAATGGGATGAAGATGTGCGCTAGTCGCTTTGCTTCCACGACCTCCCCTCCCTAGGCGGGGGGTGGCATGCATGCATCTGGGCATTGTAGGAACTAGGAGAAACGTGTGGATAAAATGAGGTGTTGGCCACGACACCCTGCAAAACTTATAGCTGCCATTGATGAACTGAGACGAGAGCAAGGTCAGACTGAAATAGTTGGCGAGAGAAAACCAACCATAGGAGCTCTGTATATCAAGAAGAATTATGACGAGTAGAAGTGCAATCCATAGTCCGTGCCAAATGAAATGAAAATGGAAGTTTCCAAAGTTGAAATGGAAATTTCCTTGGGAAATCAATTCCCACCCCATCTGCAGAGTTGAATTCATCGCCATTGTACCTCGTCGCATCTGGAGCTTGGCTATAACGATTGGTGGAGTAAATGCTTGAGGCCTTGAGCAAAGCATGGAATTAACTTGCATGGGATGAGAGAGGAGCGAGAGCCAGGTGGTCATTGATCCGAATGTTGGAGGCGTCGTGAGTGGAGCCTAGGTGTACCATATTAGTACCCGCATCCGGTAAACCCAAAAGAAATATTAAGCAATACAAGTAGCATTAAACGAAACAATAAGACCATTTATAAATTAACCATTGATTAACTAACTAGAGATTGACCTTAACATGCTTTTACTAATTTAAAAGTAGCAAATTTAAGTAAAAATATCATATTCATATAACAATTCTATCTTATCAAGGTATGGACATACCTAGAATATAGCAAATGAAATTGACTAACGAACAAAAAGACGACAAGGATGGCCAGATTTCAACAACTAACAACTTGATCTAGCAACAAGAAACAACTAAGAAATTGATTTTGGGGGAAATCTCTCCTCTCAATCAACTCCTCAATCAAAGACCTTAATTAATAAAACTATGCCAGTTGTAACCCCACCTACCTCACAATCTCCTCAACATAGATCAATTCTCATCCATATGCCTAAAAGGAAATGTAAGCCCCTAACAAATTCTCCAATTCCATTTAAATAATGTTCCCTCCATTGCATGCATGCAAAAATCCCCACATATAATTCCACTTTTCATCAATGCAATTATCCTTTTTACTTTAATTCCACTTTATTTGGTAGTGTAGTTTTCTTATTAGTTGTATTTCACTTTTCTTTTTACTTCTATTATATAATTAGCTTATTTAACATTATTATTATTATTATTATTATTATTATTATTATTATTATTATTATTTTCATCTTATAAAGTGCAAGTCTAATGCAAATACATATAATGCGTGATATTACAATTTCTCCCTTTACTTTATGTCTAACATCTTAATGTGGAACATGTATTGTGTTGGTGATTTGTAGGATATCCTCAATCCTCAGAAGTTGCTTTAGGTTTGACACTGAGGGTAAGTCTTTAGGTTTAGGTTTGACACTGAGGGTAAGTCTTTGGGGTTTGATGCGCATTCTGAACCCACTCTAGTGACAATGAACATGGTATAGAGCCACAATCTGGAAGGCCTAGATGATGCTCATGCAGGTAATCGTCCCTCCGACCCTCCTCATTCTATGCCAGAGACCTGTAGCATTGTTAATTCTCCAAGCAATTTCAATTTGAAGGAGGAGTACCTTCAACTTGTTTTCGAGACTCGCAGGGAAGTGACCAATTTGAGGCACAAAATCGAACAATTGGATCATATAATTTCGTTGTTGGTGGATCTACATGCCCGTCCAGCTCTCCTGAGTTATGTTCCATCTCTGTTTGCCCAAGACACCATCAAATTGAGCGTGCCTATTCCTCTGCCCTCATGCAACAAAAAATCTCTTCCAGATGGCCAAGTATCGCCTCTAGGCTAATACTGGTTTCAATTTTTTAATTAGCTTCTCTTACAGTTTCATAGATCAAGCCTTAAATAGTGATGTAGGTTTGCTTATTCCATCTTTTCATAGAGACTATAGATCCTATGAAATTCAAATGTTATATTATTTGACCCCACAGCGCTGCTCATATTTTGAACTGGAATCGAGCTGGGTTGGTTTCCTCTCATGGAAACTCAGACTCCAGAAGACTATCTGTATAAGTTTATTGTTTCATCAAAGGTAATATAACCCTTTCTAACTTACAAAAAAAAGAGATAGGAAATTCCATGGAGCAACTATTGTTGTTTATAATCAAGCATGCCTTATGCCCTGGTTATTATTGCATTAATAGTTAGATGCATACTGCTTTTATTACAAAATGCATTCCCATCATTTGTTTATGGAATTCCTTACTCAAACTTTCCTTCTTAATTTATAGTCCAACTCCATTTTATTCCATCATTTCTTGTGAAGTACTTATGTAATATCTCAGTTTCAACCATTTGGATGTCTTGTATCATATGTTCTAAGTGATGAAAATATTCAATTTTTATTATTTGATTTCTACATATCATGAGGTAGATTTTCCACGGTAATTTTGAAATATTGTAAACATCATCTTTGAATATTAACAAAATATCCAAGGCTGATTGATTGAGGAAGAGCACTTAAGGGGGTTATACGTCCACCAAAGGGAAAAGGTAAGGGGGTCTATGGGTTATGTCTCATGATTTTTCCATATCTTAATTATATCCTAACTTCTATGTGATTATCCTATTTCCTCACTTCTTCCTAATGTTAATGCCAATTAGATTAAGAGCCTAGTTAAGGGATTCAAGATAAATTTTAAAGTGAAACTCTTAATTACCTCAAGTAATTACCTCTTGTACTCAAGTAATTACCTTCTACCTTGAAGAAAATAACTCCCACTTTCATGGGATCAAGAAAAGAATGAAAAGAGGCACTTCACTCACACACCATTCATTCATGCAAAGGAGGAAATTTGAATTAGGAGAGAGGGCTTGAGAAAAAGAGACTTCTTGAAGAGAAAAGAATGGGTTTTCATGAAGAAAAATCATCCTAGTCTTTATGATTCATGGAACTATGGAAAAGGGATTTTTTTTGTGACCATAAGGAACAAGAATGAGTAGGGATACATCCTCTTAAATCCTTATATATTGTTTGCCTTTCGAGGTTGTTCAAGAGTCAAAATACGAAGTCCAAAAAGCAAAATTCTATTGAAGGTTCAATCGAAAAGTCAATAGTCATTGGACTTTTGTTACACATGCTGAAGAGCACATAGATGAAGATAATTATTGAGGGATTGGGGAGTAGATAAGGGATTGTCTTTCTGTGTTGTATGGGGTAGTAGAGTGAATGCCACAGTTGGTCTATCTGAAAGATTAATTAAAGAACTCAACAATGGCTTTCTTGGTAGATCGTAAAATCTTTTTGGAATGGGACAAGTGACTTGAGAGTCTTGAACTTGTCTCATTTTCCCTAGTGGTCTTGTATCCTAGCAAGAGGGTGGCATCCACAAATTATTTTCCTATGGTTGGGAGGTAAATTGTTCACACCAAGTGAGTTGCCTTAGAACATAGCTTGTGAAAAAGATAAGTTCTTCATCTTCTTCTCCTTTGTTACAGAATGAATATTTTATGTTGACAAATATCAAGTTATGAATGATCACAAGAATTTTATACGAAATTCTTGTAGGTATTGATGAATATAATGTATGTAGCTTGATGTTTCATGCCAAGTGTTTGCTTAAATGCTTAAATGATTTTTTATGTGATTTTGGGCATGCATGTAAAGATAGGCCCAATGATTTGTTTGTATCTCAAAATATGTGATTTGGGTCAGCATGATTTTTGGTAGTGTAAATATTTACATGGGAATGGGAACACCCACCAAAAATATCAAGTACCCAAATTCAAATTGTGGAGATATTCATTGTTTATAAACATAGTTTTTACAAATTGTCAAATTGAGGAATGTGTAGATAGCTCTTTAAATATTCACATTTTTCTCATAATATATGATGTGGGTAGGTGTGAATTTTGGTATAAATACTCTAAAATATATGTCGAAAACTCACAAAATATCTCAAGAACCCAAATCATATTTTAAGATATATTTGTTCTTTATTAGAGCTATAACATATTTTCCCCTTGTAACTATTAATGACAATGGATGCTAACCTCTAACCTCTGTTTGAGGGTCGTGTATGCATTTGAATAAGTAGTTCTCTTATTTTTATATTTATGCAGAGTGAATTTATTATACATGGAAAGAGCTATATATGTCTAATTAATTTTGAATTCATGTCTATTTATATGTGCATGCATGGGTTTAAATGTGGAACAAAACATTGTACTTGTTATGTTTTGGTAATGCCATTGTTACCTAGTTGTCTTCATATTGAAGGCTAGGTTATGTTGTGTACTTTGAATGCAAGTTTTGAGTAGATTGGATACCACTCTTTAGAATGAGCTTGTATGAAATGATCATATAGAAAGTTTGAAAGAGTGTTAAATGTATGAGGTGGTATAAGGCATGTCTTCTCTCATTGTTAGCTTCCATATGAAAGAGATAAACATACTTTAATTATGCCTTTGGAACTTTTCATGTGGAATTTCAGATAATATATTGATCTTAAGTCTAAGTTGAAGTTAGTATGAATTGTTATTGAATCATGAAAGGATGTTGTAGACATACTAGTTAAGCCATTGGATGTGAAAGCATAAATTAAGGTGCCATCCTTGATTGATCTTCCACTTGAGATAGGAGATTAATACATGAATTGGTTTGTCTATATGATGTTAAATTATTTGTGAATAAATCATAAATGACCTTGCTAATGGATCTTACTAAAAGGTAGGAGAGTACTTTCACTTTGAATGGAATTATGCCATTGGACCTTGGAATGGGTAGGTTGGTAAAGGATTCAATCATGAAAGAAATGATGTATGTGGTTTCTTGTCGAGATGACTCTGAACTATTTCATTATGTTTAGAAGAAAGGATTTTGTAAATGGTCACTTATTGTGTAAAATTTTTAATAATGTTGCCACTCTTTATTTGACTTAGACTAGAATTCCCTATTTTGGTGAGTAAGTACAAGAGGTACATTATAATTTAGCTATTTCTCTTTTTCCATTTTGCTTATTTATATCATTTTTCCAAGTTTGTTATGGTTACAAGAAATTCAATAACTTATAGTCATTCAAAAATTTGCAAGTTCACCATTTTCTCTTCCTCCACAAGGTGACTTCATGGAATTATTTTATAACTCAGGTATAAATTGCTAACACTTGGAGATAAATGTTTTAGAAACCTTCCTAGTCTTAAAATATTTGTCTCTCTATAATTATATTTCCACCTTCACATACTAACAATACGTTAATTATCCTTCCAGGTGTAATTTGATATTTTCTTTAAAGTAAATACACATTGTCTTAAGACTTTTGATGTCATTTGAGGTGTACCATTATGTTCCAAAATCGGTCAATTATATTTTATTCATACCTTGCCTAAAGAATCAATGTCTTCTTCACTTCCTCAAGTTACATAGGTCACATTAGCGTATTTAAGTGATTGTATAGTAATTCACACAATGGGCCTCCTCTTACTGTCACATAGTTAGGATCATAGGCCAATAATATCATGCCTAAGGTAAAATATAAGATACATTTTGAGTCCTAAGACACACATCGGTCCATGTCAATATAATAATTTATGTGCATCATCATTCCATAAGGAGTGTATCAATGGGTATCACCATTCCACTTAGACATGTTACAAGTTGTGTATTCTTCTAGAGATTCAATGTCTCTCCAAGTCATACCTTACCTTACTTATGTGTCCTTATAAGTCTTAATGTATGTGACTTGCTATTATTATCTTTCAAGGTTATATTGTGAATCCGAGTTTGTTCTTAATTTCATTCTTGGTCAAGCATACATGTGTGGAGAGGAGAGTCATGCCTATCTTCCCTGTACATATGTGACATGTGTATTACATGTGCTTAATATCATACACTTACTATTGTATATGTTTTAGAATTATTAAAGACCATTATATGAGTTTTGGATTTCATAATCATTATATTAAGCCTCATGGTATATGTTTCAGAGTTCATGTTAATAATGAACCATGTTTATGCATATACATAATATGCTACACTTTCTACCACTAATATGAGGATGAAGAAGAAGAGTGAGAAGAAGAACAAGACATAACCCATAGAGTTCTAGGGAGATAAGGGCCAAATCTTTGTTCTTTGTGCATTACTAGTTATAATGCACTCTACCTAGGGGTTTTTGTACTTTATTGTGTTGACTTGGGCCTATAGTGGGTCATGTGTATTTCACCCGCAGTAGAGATAAGGACGTCCTCTATGTATCTAGCAACTCATTAAATTGTGCCCGGGTGACAGGATGTTTGAGTATTAGAAATATTCACTTGATATATTGTAACTCCAAATAGACTATGGTTTCCTTATCCCTTAGCCACTTACTAGGTCCTTCCATACAATGATTCTCTAGGATGCCACCATAGGTATGTGAGTCATGTGCTAATATTGGTATGAAATGATATCCTCAAGAATGTTGTGTTCCCTATCACCTGTAGTGCATGTATGCTATGCAATGCCATATAAATGCATAAATGCAATAATTCAAGTAATTTCATTAATTTGTAGCTCCGATTATTTTTAGAAAGACAACTTACTCACACTAGTTAACTCCTAGTGAACATAGAAAATGACCACTAGTGCACATAGAAGAAATCTAGACCAAGGTGGCACTATTTGTTTCGATTTGATCAACTTGTTGCATTATTTTTCTTCCCTCTTCTAGATGTGACATCCTTGGAGAAAATTTGACCAAATAAAATTCATTATGAATTATACAATAATCATGACATTTTGCTCTTGTCATATTCCCAATTATGCTTCCACAAAATTTTGAAAGTATACATCAACAAAATTAATGAAATCGTATTATTTTTGTCAAGAGATTAAACTCTAATGTGGCTTCTCAAGTCTCAAGACCCCTCATTCTTTTTTTTTATAAATAAACTGAAGCTTTACATTATATAACAATTGTGCCAAGGCAAACAACAAAATTCAGCTAGGCTCTTACAAAATTCTGGCTTATAGCCAAGATTACTTCTACTGATAGTAAACTATAAAAAATACATACAATCCTGAGAAAATTCCACATTGTTTGACAACAAAATTCCTTAACAAACTACCCCATCAAAAATATAACTTTGGAGTACATCAATTGTTGATTGAGCCATAGTTTGGGACCCTCTGCACTCCACTTTGAGGTGGATATTCTTCTTCTATGTCCATTGGCGTGACTCCAAGTCCCCCTTGTCCTTTTTTTGTGTTTCCATGACGAGAAGAAAATGACACTTGATTGATAAAGATGGATTGTGTATGCTGAGGCAAGACTAGTGTTATCAGAAAATGGCACTCTGATTCCAAACTCTCAATGCACTGGGCGAAGACCTATTCCAGATTCCCCACTTTAACTGATAAATGTTGAAGAGCGAAACAATTAGCTTTAGAAATTTCCTCACGACATCGAAGGATTTGTTTTATTTCCCTCCAAGAAGGGTCCATTTTAAGACAAAAAAAAGTGCCTCTATAACAAATAAGGTCAAGCTCCAAACCACTATCGCCTTTGCTAAGAAAATTTGTTAGAACAATAATAAGAGAACAATTATTACCAACAACCACTTCCCTATTTCCAAGATTTAAACCATATGTACAAGTAATACCTCCACCAATATTGGGTCCAAGAACACACTCATTACCATAACAAGTTGTAGTATTAGGTCCCAAAATGAGCACTTTTCCAGCAAAGAGAGGGCCAAGGTAAAATTTAAATTTCAGGGCAAAAGCACAAGAATCCTCCAAACTTAGTTTAACATGCTTAATTACTAGAGTGTCCAATTCGTAATACTAAGATAAAAATTAGATGCAACCCCGCCAACCAGCTTTTGTCATTCTAAGCCAGGAGAAAACAAGACAAAAAATAAAATCCAAGATACCATAGTCCAAACCAAAGCCTTGAAATAAGAGAAAATGCCCTTAGAAAACATGGGAAATTGAGCTAGCAAGGACTAAGGACAAATAGTATAGAATTCTGAGTCGAGACCCCTGAATACTCAAGAATAAATTATCCCCAACCTCCAAATTGACTAAAATAGAAAATAGAAGAGACCTTCCATCATCCAATCCACCTTCCCACGCGAATGAAACACCTCCATTATCATAAAACCCAAAGAGAAGAAAAAGTTCTATAATTCCAGAATTCAAACCATCAAATACCCATAAATAAAAGGCAGAAAAATAAGGAGGAAGGAACCTGTGGGCCAAAGGAAATATGGCCAACAAAGTTCAACTGCTCAACGTCGAACATAGAATGACCGAAGCCCTCCAAATCAATCCTCTTCTCCCTCAACACGCCACACCAGGAACCAAAGTGAGAGAAAGGCATAGACTTCATGACTACAACCAAATTCTAATAAAGATAGAGCTTGCACAAGGCAACATTAATTAAGGAAATAACTAACACTTTAAAATAGTGTATCAGTTGACTAACCATGTGACCAAGCCACCTCACATGAAGCCACCCATCCAATATATTAATTCACTCCATCATAAGGTTAAGGAATGTAGCAATACTCCTTGGCACCATTAACATCTATTTCATCCTCTCTAAGACTAGAACCTTGCTTAGCCCAATGGTCTGCCATATTTTTATACTCCCTCAAAATACGAAAGCCAATGCAATTGTCAAACTCGACAAGAAGGCTTAGGGAAAGAGAAATGGCTCCTAAGAATACATTGTTATCGATTTTAGAATGCTTGATTATAGCCCTGATTACGAGCATGGAGTCACCCAGGATAATGATTTTCCAAATTCCTTTTGCTTAAGCAATCCTAATTCCTTGACATAGAGCATAAGATTCAACATAGTTGTTTGAAACCTGGCCTAATCCCCAAGTGAAATGGACAACATTGTTCCCTCAAGGATCACAAATACCCCCC
>JASDQU010099857.1:284033-295309 GCA_032191745.1 Picea mariana
CTGCCACCCTTGGGTTGTTCTAAGAAGCCCCATAGAAAAAAAGAATGAAGGAATACTCCTAAGAGAGCCATTCATTGAATTCATGGTTTGGAAGCTTGATAACCCATTTCAAAAGTTAAGTGCCCTGATTTTTATTAATAGACTTAATAGGCCCCAATTTGAACTTATTTATCCACCATTTCTCACTATCATTTAAATCCTAATCTGACCAACTCATTCAAAGGTGCATATATTCTGACAACAAAGAAAGGGATTTATTAGCTATTCATCCAAGATTCCTCCTTTCTTCCCAGAAAATAGATTTGTTGCGAGCCAAACATATACTCCAACAAACATATTTGGGGAGGGAATCCTAAATACGTATAAATTGTTCTTTTTGCTTGAAGCTTCCACGATTATGAAAAAAAATCTGAACAAGTGTTGTGCCAATCAAACCTATTAACCAAACCATATAAGACCCTTGACCACACTTCCTTTGTGTAACCAAAATCCACAAATCAATGTTGAGAAATTTCCTCTTGTTCGTGCCAGAGNTGGGGAGGGAATCCTAAATACGTATAAATTGTTCTTTTTTCTTGAAGCTTCCACGATTATGAAAAAAAATCTGAACAAGTGTTGTGCCAATCAAACCTATTAACCAAACCATATAAGACCCTTGACCACACTTCCTTTGTGTAACCAAAATCCACAAATCAATGTTGAGAAATTTCCTCTTGTTCGTGCCAGAGAGAACAACGGGATGGACCTGCAATAGCACGCTTAAAAACATTCTTAGTTGTTTGAACTTTCTTATGAGCAAGTAACTGACAAAAGAAATTAATTTTGGGCAAGCCATCACTGTGCCAAATTGAAGCTCATAGGCCAGAATGAGGAAAGGAAACCAAATCCTCAAGCAAATAATGATAACCTTTGTTCATTGTATAAATAGAATCACCACATCCACAAACATCGACCTATCTTCTATTTCAGTGATCCGAAAAATCTTAGATGTACAATTAATTCTTAATTACACATGAACATTCGACCAGATTCGGTAAATGAAGATCACTTGACTATTTGCAAAAACACATGTAAATATGCTTACTTGTCCATAAACTTCATTAATATTGATGAATAACTTGCATATTTATGAGATGACACAACAAAAAATAAAAGAACTCAAATTACATATAATGATGACATAATTTTCTTCATCTTCAAAGTCCCTTTATAAACCATAGAAACTACTCTTTACAGATTACCAAATTACATTACAATATGGACTTATAAAAAGCCAATTTATTGAATTCTCTTTAATTCCACTGCTCAAATGCAAAAAAAGGAGTTTACCATTGAATTCCTTGCGAAATTATGAGAAATTTGAATACAAATTTGGCCAAATTCTCAACGGGGGCCCAAAAAAGCCCTTTTTACACGTATAACGAGACTATGTGTCTCATATATGACAAAATGAGCTAATACTTTTACAAATGACCTCTGATGACAAAACAAACTTCATATTCATAATCCTTGCGGAAAACCAAATCCAACGAGTATAAACTTGCTTAGGTGTAGACAATATACCCCATGACACAATTTTCCATGCGACACATAAACTTAGCAAACTTGACACACACTTCAAGACACATAAATACAATTTGCATAGAAATTCATGCACCTCGACATGTGATCTTGCATTGGAATGTGTGTATCTTCTGCCTTGGGTTGTGCACCATTAAATAGGGTGCACCCCCCTTAACCACCTCCAAAACGTATGGGAAGTATTTAATTATAATTTGGTACATAGTTGTAACTAACTGAACATGTGGAAAGTTGGTTAGTAGAGGTTGTTTAAGTCTTTGCTAAAGTTGGCAGGTCAAGAGTTCTAACCGTTCGCACGATTTTCTTGGGAAAGGTTTAAACCATGTGCTATGTGGTATATGCACTGACATAAAGTTAAGCCCCCCGCGCGATATGGTGTATTGGTCATGTGGTATAACAATTAAACCAGGGGCTGGGGCTAGTCCTCGACCCAATCCCCCCCCTCCACATGAAACTTAACATAAACTTAAATATAAGTTATGCCATATAAAGGTTAAGACTCATTTAGTGGTGCATTGGTTGTGGTGGGTATGTTAAGGCTTGGAGGGTCATGGAGGTCATTGGTTCGACCCCCATCGACTCCATAACTTTTACATACATTAACCAATATTGGCCAATGGGAGGCTGCCACATGGTAGCCTCTCATTGGCTATCCTTTCCAGGTGTCAACGAACCATTGGTCCACTTGAACTGTACCATATGCCCATTCAACTGCCAACTAATATGCCACATCAACAGTGCCATGTCAGCATGCCACGTATCACCCTCTGGTGGTGCCACATGGCATCCCACTTTGACTTTTTCCATGATTTGACCAAAATTTGACTACTCATAACTTTTTCATACAAGCTTTGTTGGACTTGTCGTTTGTGCCGTTGGAAAGATAACAATGAGATCTACGCATTGATGTCGTTTTATCGATCATTTGAGATGATCGAATTTTGAGCTTTTATGGATCCCCTAGGACCTCTCCAAGCATTGTATATCCTTTCAGACCTCTATGAGCATTCCTTACATCCTCCTGGATCATCCAGGGAGAAAATCTATGAAGGGAAAGGAAGAGAGATTTATATAAACGGGCCAAAGAAGCTGGAAAAGAGAGCACTTTCTAGTTCATCTAATTATTTGAAGTCACACACCATATCGATATGTCGAACAGAGTAATGAAACCATGATCCTTCATCTAAAACAACAGTGGATCTAGATCTTGCTGCGTGGAGAGGGGTTCAATATTCATAATTTTGTCATACCATATTTGGATACGTCGACCATTCCTTGGGATCCAGGATAATTTCTCACAAAAAATGGATTTGATAGAAAGAAAAAGCTTGAAAATGGGAGATCCCTGAATGACTTTTGGAGGAAATTCTAAACATCTTTGCCTTGGCCCATTGAAAAACTTTTTATGCAGTGCCCTTTTCCACCAAGCGAGTTGTCTTGTAAAAATCTTCCACATTATTCTCACCCCCATGACCTTGTTCATAAGCTCATGGTTCCTTATGCCCAATCCACCCGTGTTCTTTGGGAAAATAGCTTGGTTCCAATTTACAAGATGGAATTTTTTTATTTACTTTCTCCCCTCTCCATAAAAATTCCCTTAACTTCTTTAAGGTCTAACTAGTTATTCCTTTAGGAGATAATAATGCAGAGCACTGATAGAGAGGGAGGGCGTACATGACAAATTTAAGAAGGATAATTTGACAAACTGGGTTTAACCACTGAATTCCCTAGTGAATGAATTTTTTATTTATTTTTTCAACAATTGGCAGCCATTCCTGAGATGTGGATCTTTTTACGGAAATTGGAATGCCACGGTATTGAAATGAAACACATTTTTTGGCCACTAGACATTAAAAGTTCTTAGAAATTGCTCCCAACTTCTGAGGAGGTGTATTCCAACCAATAATCTAACATTTCTAGTTATTAACAACTCCCCCAAAGCATCCAAAAAAGAGTTCAGTACCACTTCTAGGCGATTAGCAATAGTCACCAATGTTCCACCCAACAAGAGGGTGTCATCCACGAATTGGGAATGGTTGATATTATTGACTCCATAGGCTATTCGAATTCCTAGAATATTCCCCACCAGTCATTCATTCTCTAGATTCCTACTTAAATCTTCAACCATAATAATAAAGAGAAGACAAGAAAGAGAGTAGCCTTGATGAAGACCTATGTTGATTCGAAAAAACTCAGTTGGCATTCCATTCACTAAAGGAGCTATCCAAGGACCACTTATGCATGAAGACACTCACTTAGTGAATTGAGGGTTGAAACCAAAATGCTCTAACACCTGAAAAAGAAAGGCATGCCAAACATGATCAAATGCATTAGCCATATTCGATTTAATGACCATACTTTTTCCTTTCACCTTGACGCTTGAATGTATGGCTTCTTGTACCAACATTATATTGTCCATAATTTGTTGATCTTACATGAAGCCTCTTTGATCGGAAGACATGATTTTGGGAAGAATATTTTTTAACTGGGAAGCTATGATTTTGGTGAGGATTTTGTAAGACGAGTTGCACAAAGAAATGAGTCGGAATCTATTAAAGGAGGTGGGATTGGATTCTTTGGGAACTAAGGCAAGAAAGGAATAATTAGTCTCCCCCCCTAATCTTAAAGTTTTATGAGAATACTGCAACATGCATTTCACATCATATTTTATCAAATCCCAAAATTTCCTACATAAAGAAATTGAAAACCAATCTAGACCCGGAGACTTGTCCATGCCCAAACTCTATATATCAATAAAGATTTCAGCTTCTGAAATGGGTTCATTTAGGGCCAAATTTTCATTATTATATATAAAGGAGGAGATATTCTCAAGCATTGAAGTCACATTTGAGGGGATGCCTCTTCATGTGCATAAAATAAATCAACAAAGTGACTTTTAGCAACAACTTGAATACTAGAAAAATAGGAAACCCGGGAACCATCTTCAAGGGTGATGTTGGTGACATTACTCTTGGATATCTTGGCTTTAGCTTGGTTATGGAAACAATTAGTGTTTCTATCTCTGACCATGAGCTAAAGACTATGATATTTAAGTCTCAACTATTCTTCCTCACACCTGATATCCCTTTGATAACATATTTGCAAATCAAGTTCTTCATTTTGTAGTTGAGCAATAATATTTTTTTTTCAAGCTTCTTTCTCCTTTTGTGGTGGGATAAAGGAGGATTTATCCCAAAGTTCGAGAGTCTGCTTAACCATAATGAGTTTTTTCTCCCAAATGAAAACAAGATTGCCAAGAACCCAATTTTTCCAAGTGGTTTCTACCAATGAGAACATCTAAGGATGGTTGAGTCATATAAGGCTAAAGTGAAAGGGAGGTGGTCCATATTCCAAAATTGCACAAATGTGAAAGGATATGAGCTTGTGATCAAAGATGAGAGAAGGAAGGATATACTATTTGATGGAAGAGTTTATGTTCAAAAAATTATTGTGGATCATAAAACAATCCAATCTGGCAGCCATGTGCCTTGGCCCCAATCTCATGTTAGACCAGGTTTATCTCCCTCTTTGTGGAGTTATATCTAACATGCCCCAATCAACCAATCTTTCCTCCATTTTTTCATGGAAAGGATCTCAGCCAAAGAAACCACCTTTTTCTTCTACGTTGTTTCTGACCATATTGAAATCCCCCGCTAGAATACAATCCACAACAAATTCAATACCCGTGAGCTTTTGTAAGGATCTCCAACAAGAAAATTTTCCCAGAGGATTTGTTCGCATGTAAACATTAATAACTACAAAGGCTTTATTCAGATGTCTGTATCTAAATTTAGCTAGAATCCAATCCTGGGTATTGAAATTAAACTACAAACTTACCTCGGATTTATTCCATATGATGCATAATCCTCCGGAGGCACCTGTGGAATTTACTGTTATAGCTGCTCTTGAACTCCAAATTATTTTCCTAAGCTTAATTGCTTCAGCCACACTCATTTTGGTCTCTTGAACAAGAGTATTTGAGGCTTTTCTGAATGGAATAAATCTCCAAAAACCACGATCTTGGGGTTGCTTCCTAAACCCTTGCAATTCCAAGAGACCAATTTCATTATTTAGGAGGGTTTGAATGGAAACCTCCTTTAGTAGTAGCATTTCCTCTAGAGCTTTTTGGGGACTTAGATCATCCCATCATTTTTGGAATTGCTTGTTTTGACCCCAGAAGGATATCTTTGTTTGCTTGCTCCTCCCACAATGTTCTAGATGCTTTTCTCCAATACTCTCACTTTTCGAGTTGTACCTTGCTTCTGAGAAAGTTACTTCCACATCCTTGAAGGAATCCAATTCTTTAGATTTTGAGTCTAAAATAGAGATAATGGAAATAGATGGAGAATCTAAAATAATGTGCTTCTCTTCACGTTGCTTGATGGGGCCAACACTTGGTTGAGATCCGAATGACTGTTGGACTGAAGGAGGCTCCAAACCAAATAAATTTCACTAGGAATGACGCCCGATCCATCCACATCTTGTGATAACACCTCAAAACTATTTTTGGAGGAAAAACCCTCAATAGGGGTTTCCTTTATAGAGGTTCCATGATGAATATAAACGGGTTTCCATGAGCTATTCAAAGGGCCAGCTGAGGGTAGGTTTTTAGAGATATTCGAGGGGCCAATAGAAGCTTTATTTTTAGTGCCTCTTGATGGTGCAACAAAAGATAAGTTTTTTGCACCATTCAAGCCAAAATTTTGAGCAATCTCTTGCCACTATTCTTCATTATTTGATCCTGAAGAGTTGGGGTTTTCTGCCTTCTTACAATTCTTCATAAAGTGCCCATATTCATGGCAAATTTTACATTTAAAGGGGAGTTTCTTGTAGTCTAATTGTTTCACATGCTACCAATTGTCTAGAGAGATTAACAAAGCTTCTGAAATCCCCTTTTCCAAGTCTAATTCAACACAGATTCTATCATAGGATAATATATTCTCTTTGGGCTCAACTTGGTCAATATATATTATAATATAGTTCCCAATACATGGAAGGGCATCATCACTCCAACAATGGAGAGGGAGGTGATGAAATCGAACCCATACCGTAACTGCAAAAGGAACATCATTTTTAGGGATGAATTAGGGAATCCATTTGTTGAGATACATTCCTCTTGCTCCTAAAAAATATGGACTACTATGGAAGATCAGATCTCAATCTTCTTTCAGCTCTAAGAGGAAAGAGAAAAATACTTGCCCACAAAAGAAATGATTTAAGGAAACCTTGATAAAAGGCTTCCAGTTTTTTCCATCCATATGGCCATAGTTTTTAGGGAAGGCCAAATACTAGTAAATTGACCAATCGAGCCACGATATTCAATGGAAAGATCTTTCTTCCTGGACGAGGAAGGAGGAAGCAAAACCTTGGGCATCTCATCCAACTTATTTACAAATTTTGATGGCCAATACTTTGAATTTTTTTCAGAGGCAACAACCATGGTTTGAAAAGCCAGAGCATCCTCCTCAAGAGGCAGATAACGTCCCCCTAGTAGCATCATCAATACCTCAATAGAAAGGGGTTAGGTTTTCAAACTCATTGCACCAACGATTCACAAAGATCCATATATATATATATATATATATATATATTGTTCCGAGACCCCTCATTCTAGGTCACATAAAAAATAATCAATTCATGATTTATCTGACTCCATCCAGAAGTTATTGTATACCTAGCCAACCTCTGAGATACATACCTACTCAAAAAAATTAGCAATCTCTCACATAAATTTAACATCACAATATCATCATATATACAAATCAAGGCATAACATTAATATAATCACAACAATCATATGCATAAAATCATACACAAACAAATATAACCACTCATGTACACCATACATGAACACATCTAGCCATATCGAGATGGAAAATATAGTACAATGTGTTGTATTATCTTATGAGTATACCACTCTTAGATGGAAAATATAGTACAATGTGTTGTATTATTAGTCCCTGCCCTTCAGGTTGAAGGAATATTAGTAATCGGTTTTCTAGTCTATGCACGTAGATCAAGGAAAATAAGACATTTTAACCAAAGTTTTAAGGGATCCATACAATTTTTAACTCACATTTTACTTTTTTACCCTAACTTTTTAGTTTGAGGAATTATTTGGCCTCATATCAAGGCAGACTTAGGATGAATTTCACATGATTAAGAGAGATTCAACGTTAAATGAAGCAAATCGCATCAATGCTAGACATCAGTTCTAGCATTAGTTCGTAACATTAAATGTTTATGCATCTCCAATTTCAAACTACCCACCTATTCGAGTTGCCACCTGTACTACCATGCAACACACCTTCCTTTGTATTTTACCACCTAGTATACCACCTTATAAAATCAATCCAACTCCTTCACCACCTATGATTGACCCAACTCCTTCACTGCCTCAACTCAGAGTAGCCTGCTCCTTCACCCACTTCAACTCTAGTCCCATTTTTGCATAGCTCGCCCAAGAGGAGGATATCTACTAGTAGCCTACTTCTTCACCCACCTCAACTCTGGTCCCATATTTTCACATCTCGCCCAAGAGGAGGATATCTACCAACTCCTACTATCGATTGACAAAGTTGCAATTTCCAGAAAAATAGACAATATTAATATGTTATGAAGAAGACTATTTCTATTTCCATTTTTAAGATTGTGTTTCGATCATATATGATGTAATTTGTTTGACAATGGAGTTTCATTTTTTTTTTATTCTACACTTTTAATGCCAACGCTAACTCTATACCTATGTTGAAAACGTTATAGGTCTTAGGGTTTGACCTGATCATTTTCCACTGGAGTAGTCTTGCCAAAGATGTATAATACGAGACTCAAGGCTACAAAGCAAAGATAGGATAAGGGTTCAAAGATGCTTGTAGCGGCCTTGGCTTCATCAAAAAGTTTAGAATAATGTTAATATTTTATGGAGGTTGTTCTTCTATGTAAAAATAGTTGGCATAAAGCATATAAATTTTGAAAGATAACACTAAGATTTGAAACTTACATTAATTCGGTTTTACTATTACCCTTTTTCTTAAAAAATGTCGGGCAATCACAGTCTGAAATCAAAATACGATGTTCCCTTGCTTTGAATGCTGACAGGTCACGAGTTCGAACTTTGTAGTATGCGTACCCTTCTATTTGACCACTTGTGCCTTCCTCCCTCGAGATGCCATGTTCGTGCCCTTCCTCCATACTCACACTATACTTTTATTGAATTAAAAAATATTTTTGATGGATAAAATATTTTTTTAGAATTTGAAAGACATCTTGTAATATTACATTAAATATTATATTATAAAAGTACATTTTATATTTATATTATATTAAATATAAAATTATAAAGCAAATAGTTTAAATTTACTGAATTAGAAAACATTATGGAATAATTTAATTTAAAAGTTGTTTTTTCTAATTATTTTTTTTTAAGTAATTTAAATTCAATTTGAAAAGTTTTTCCCTTTAAACTTAACTAAAAATTAAATGAAATTAATATAGTAAAGTTATTAAAAATAATTTTTTTCAATCTCTATAACATTTCAATGTTTTTCTAATAAGATAATTAAGAACTAATTTTAATTAACATAGACCAGATAAATAATATTAAAGTTATATAATGATGAATTATATATATATATATATATATATATATATATATATATATGAACTATACATTTTAAAGTGTTTTTTTTAATCATTGCTTCCAGATAAGTTAAACATATTCTAAAGGATGCGAAGATTTGAAGTATTATGTTATAATTATAATTATAATAATAAAGTAGATTTAATTAATAATAATAAGAATAACAATAATAAAGTTCACTTAATAATATATGGAGATTGAAATAATTACTTTAGTTTGGTATATAATTACTTTTTTAATATATTTAAAAAAAATGAAATGTTTTAATATGTATTAATATATTTTATAATATTAATATGTTAAAAAATATATATTGGTTTGAATTTGTTCTATTTTGATTTGTATTCGCTTCAATTAATAGAGGTAGTAATATATGGAGGGTGTAATATATTAAAAAATATATTAATATATTTTATAACATTTTAATGTATTAAACCAATATAGATCTATCTTAACCCAGGATAAAAAATAATAACAATACACTAATTATTTGACTAAATTAAATAAATATAGCTATTTTTCTAATTTTAATAGTTATATATAATTATAATTAAGTCTATGTTATTATATTAATTAGTAATATACTAATATGATGATGATAACGATGGTTAACTTCGGTTGAGACCAAATTTAATTAATAGAAATAATTATAAAGTTGTCAATTGAATATCACTTTAATTTAATTTAAGTTGTCTTGTGATGAAATGTATCCTTAACAATTAAATTTTGTTCTTATAAATGCAATTAAATTGTATAGTTTTCTCTTATAAGTGAATGTATATATAATAACTATTCTTAATAATAATTTATTAAGAAAACAAAATCAAAGAACAAACTTTAGAGTGATAAAATAATGAAGGTCCAAATTTCACAAAGCTAGAGGGGAAACCATTTTGACAATGAATTTAAAAAACATTATTTAAGAATAGTTTTAAAAATAGTAGTTAATAAATTATTAAGAAGGTTTTGTTTCTCATTATTCTTTACATTACCGACTTTGATCATTGCCCACTATCCTAATAATATTCATATAGAGTGTAATTCCATAGACTTTTTTTTAGTGAAGTTTCATTTTTCCTATGGTCCTGATCAAAATAAATACCAACTTATAAAGATGTATTAAAGTTATGAAATACTCTTTTAGTTAAATATATTTATATTCTAAATCATTTTACAATATAGAAACATTCAAGTTTCTAGATCATTAAAAGATATATAGATATATACATTTTACTTATAATTTGAAGAAAATGAAGGACGAAAAATAAAGAATTTTGCTTTTGTAGTTGTATTGATTTTACAAATATTATTGTAAATTTATGTTTACTTTATATTCTTTAAATATGAGAAAAATTAAATGAAATAATTGGATAAGGTCAAACAAATTACAAATTTGATTTTAGTTGGATGAAGTCAAATACTTTAAATTTTATAGGAATAATTTTTAGTTAAAATAGGTGCGATTATGAGTTCTCTTATTTGTAATCTTATAATAGACCATTTTCTCATTATTTCTTAATATTACAATTGAGTGATTTAGGAAGTTAGAGTTCTTATTTGAACAAGATTTTGAAGATTTGGATCGATATAGGATTGGACAAAACCCATATCATTGTGAAACTCTACTCATACCTAAATGTTAAACTAAACTTGGAAAATTAGGAAGTTGTGCTCATTCCTAAAGGTTATCAATACAAGTCTCAAGAAGCTTCTCATTATTTGGGCTACATACAACTAGTACTTTAAAATATTTTTAAGAGATAGATATAAGCAACTTTGTTGTTAATTTCACTTGTATTGATATTAGATTACTTTATCATCTAGAAATGTATGTAATATTCTTAAATCCGAGAGTCCTAGAGTGTGATTTATGCATTTTTCTATATAGTTTATACTCGAGACTTCAAGTTAACATTTAGTACATAATTCCAACACTTTACTCTGGAAATTACATACTACATTATGCGATTTGTTTTGCATTAAACTTCACAAAATTGTAGCAAAATACAAAATATTCTTATACAAGTTCATTTCGATAGAGAGTAGAGAGTCTAGC
>JASDQU010099857.1:384814-425451 GCA_032191745.1 Picea mariana
TATTATTATGAGTAGATTTAATATTGTCTTATTTGGATTAAGATTAATATTTTTTTTTAACCACAACATAAAATTTGTGTTCATTTCAAAGGGAGTTGCACCGAGGCTTGTAACATGTACATTCATCAAAATTCATAGATAACTCTAAAACTGTACTAAATTCTATACATACAGTGCTATACTTTAAAACTTCTTCTAGACAGGAGTTCCAAGTGATCCCACTCGTGACTTGCTTCACAAACTAACCCAAAAAACTAGCAATTCGAAAAAAATTTCACACATTTAGGGGTGGGCACCACCTTGAGCTTCTTTCCCCTCTCCAGACTGAGGGGGACTTGGTTCCTCAATATCCATAGGGTCTTTGTTCTAGTAGACTATTTCCTCCTCCCTTAGTCCTACCTATAGATCATTTCCAAAACCTAGGTTATTATGAGAGAGAGAGAGAGAGAGAGAGAGAGATTCCAACCTCGAAGATACAACCAAGGAGAAAATCATGTTGCATTCAACTTGCAAGGAGTCAATCTGTTGCTTCTGAAAGGGAATGTGAGTCATTATGTTTGTGTTCTGTGTAGCACGGGTCTGCTCCAACTCTATGATATTGGAAGAAATTAGCATGAGAATTTTTTTTGTTTTCTTGGGTGATTTCTTCATGCATGCGAAGAATTATACGAACCTCCCACTCTGGATTATCCATAATTGTAATGGAGACACCTTTCACAATGAAACTGAAATGACAATGCCTAGACTAGACAAACCTCCAACAACAATCCTAATTTCGAACCCTTTGATAGAATAAAATAAATAACAAGTTTCTATTCCAAATGCTCCTTTCCAAAACTTACAAATTATTAAGAGTAATAGACATAGAGAACACAAACCAAGGAACCAGGGCTTGCCTGGTCGAGAGGAAGGACATTACCCACAGTGAGGATATGAAACAACCTGAATCTTCCTCCCACATACACCTCTGATCAATATCGTCAAGAGAAAATCTACTCCTGCTCTCAAACTCCATGCTTAAAACCTGACCAAGCTCACAAATTGTTTCGCTAGTCCTCAAGATGCAGGTTGAACCGTATAGAGGGAAGAACCAGTGGTACCTTAGATTCAACACTGTCCAATATATCAACATGGATCACATTGAGTGGCATTTAATTGTGGCGAGCGAGCCTTGATGAACCATATGTGGAGCTGCGAAGGCCACATGCCATTTGTCTCGAATTTGCCTCCAATTGTTGATGTGTAGTTAATGTGTATTGAATTGGGTGTCATTTAATTAATTAAAGTGTTGGGGTGAAGCTTGGAGCTCCATTTTTTATTAAGGAACCAAGATCTAGGGAGGAGGCCACCTTGGCCCAATAATCTGATTTGTCATTTAGTTCCCTTTTGATGTGGTAAAATGGTATTTTATTGAAGTATGGAATGATTCTCTTAATTATACGAATGAGTGAACTTAATTTTCTCCCCACTAGATTGGCTTGATCCTTCATTGCTCTAATTACTAGCATTAAATCTCCGAGCACTTTCAAAGTTCTGATTCCTTCTTCCTTGGAAATGATGAGACCACGCCACAATGAATAGGCATCCATGAGATCGTTTGAGATGTTTCCAAGCCTCAAAGCATAATGGAATACCTTTATTCCTCCAGGATCATGGATACTCCCCCCCACACTCGACACCCCTAGAATTAAAATTAGTATTTAATATAAGTATGCCATTTATATTTTTTTAAGGAAACAATGGTTTGTCACTTTTAGGGACTTGATTGGATTTAAATTTATGACTTATGGTCTCCTTGTTAACAATATATCTTGGGAAGGGTGGAAGGAGCAAGAGGGATCATTATTGATCCTGAAGGAAAAGAGGAAAACTCCCATGCATGAGGTTTGGGAAAGGATAATAGAAATCAAGTTGAAGTTCTTTCTCTATTCCAAAGTTTGAGGATTATTGACGAAAGGAAACATAGGAGATTAATCATAATTAGAGACTCAAAAATAATAATCAAGTATACATGTAAAGGAACCAGGAAAAGACAAAGTCCATTATCAATAATACTTCACAGGATCAATAAAGAAGTGGAAAGGTTCAATAAGGTTGAGTTTTATCATGTGTTAACATCACTCGAATGGAAGGTGAACAAACTAGCTAATGTTGTGAGAAGGGTCAAACAAGGAACATTTAGAGATAAATAGGGTCAAGCATGGCTCCCTATTCCATAAACCTATGGTTAAGTGCAAGTTAAAAAAAAATTGGGGTGCTAATCCACTTGCCCCATTTAATTATGAAGGAATTTATTATAGTGGAATGCCATACATGTTAACCTATGGGAATGTCAAATCACATGCATTTAATCATCTATCTCCACTGAGACATGAGAATGTAGCTTGCACTTCACATAGGAAGGCATTCAGTGGGGGAGATCAATCGACCACCCCCTATCATAATTTCCATTAAAGGTGGGATAATGGATGGAATTCAAGGTGTTGTGCTGTCGAATGTGCTATAAAAAAGATTTTTATTGTTGCAAGTTTGAGGTGTCTTAAGCCTAAAATCTCCTCATGGGCCTTTGGAAAATTTGGGGAATTGACCAATAGTTTATGTGAGATTAGGACTTGGAATGGGTGATGCGCAATGGGTTGATATCAAACTGGTGAAATTCTTCTTTTTGAAGCGGAACCTGTTGGAACTTATCGTGGAAAGAGCATTGAATCTTTAACCAAGTGGATTTGATTGCTTATAGATATTTAGTTGGTGGAGGTATTAGTCTTGGGTGAGTATGCCTTTCTTTGTTTAAAACTCTAGTATAGTTGGTATTGGGTTGCTTGGTCGGGGAGCAATTGGTAGTCTATTGAATTGGTCTCAAGATGTGAAATAAGAGGCGATAATGGCTAATAGGTATGTAGGGAGTTTCCCTGTCTGTGAGATAATTGACATAAAAATAATTCTTAGCACTCAAGAAGCCATTATCATTGGAAATAAATAATCCATATTAGAGGTAGCAACACAAATTCATGCATAGGAAGCTAGTAGGGACAATGAAATAACATTACTTAGGGATATAGTGCAACATTGAAAAAAAGAAATTACTAAGCTAAAGATGGAATGTGCCACACTTAGACACACATTAAATTACTTGAGTAGTTGCCAAAATATGGGATACTGTATGGAACACCTTTCCATAGGATACTCAGGTAACAAGGAGGGAGAAATAATGCAGTAGCAGTTGGTAGACATGGAGGTGGAACTTGAGGAAGATAACCCAGTCAACACAAAACTCAAGCTGTATTGACCTAGGCATTTCTTTAGCTTTATTTTACCTATTTCAAAGTTTATTTTTTATTAGGATATTATGTTAGATTATACCCTTATAAGGGAGTTGGGAACGATACTTTGGAACATAATATAGTGCCATATATTGTAAGGCACAATTTTCGAATATGCCTATGCTTATTTTGAAAATCAAGTATTTGATATGTACTATCTTGTTAAACAATACAACTGTAACAATTTTGATAATATAAAAATACTCGTTCTTGTTTAAAAATAAAATAAAATAATAATAATAATAATAATAATAATAATAATAATAACAATAACAATAACAATAACAATAACAATAACAATAACAATATTAATAACAACAACAACAACAACAATAATAATTGTTATAGAGTCAAATGCCACCTTTGAAGCTTTGATGTTCTTGTTGGCCTTTTCCCTATCCTCGCAGAAAAATATTCCCCATACCTCCTTGAGTCTTAAAAAACAATATATTAAAGGATGTATGTGCCCTCACAGCTATACACCATGTGTACATGCGGGCTACTTAAGGGACACCCGCGTACATGCTAATAAATGTTCAAAAAAATGTAATACCCCTAGGCCAAACCCCAATTGAAATGTAATTACAGTTGTGCACATAGGCTGGTGAGCTAGGAAATTTTTGGGCTAGTGAACCTGTTTTGTATTATGTAATTTCACTCTAAATTTAATGAAAAACATCACTATTGCAGACCATCCTGACAAGAAAGAGTTTGGGGGGATAAACTCCACTAGATGGGAAAGGGGGGCAAGGGTCTAGGAAGAGTAGCCATGCGACTTAAACCATGGAGATATTAATAAAATATTCCTAACAAAGGAAAACATGCATGAATATGATTTTTGTCCTAAGTCCTTGGAAAAGGGGAAATGAACCACCAAGTGGATTCATATAAGAGTTCAATAGATGACAAGTGTCAACCCAAGTGCATGCAAATCAAATAACAAACCATAGTTCATTTTCCTCATTCATTCAATCATTCGATCATGATAACCCGCTCTCCATAATTCATACCATCTCCTTGTTGTTTTTGTACGTGCTTGTTGTTATCTCCATTTGGATTAAAGACGCTTGAAGGGGAATTTATTGGGAATTAAGATGAAGAAGCGGGTTGTTGGGCCAATGTGCATTCTCTCTAGGTGAGAGAATTTCTGGGAATTTGATTCACAAAGGTGCCAAGCTGCAGTTATAGAACTCTAAGATTTCATGTTTGGCTTGTTGCTGAAGCCTAGAAGGGAAGTGGGGTAGCTGAAGAGGCATGCTTCCTCGATGGGACAAGCATGTGGGGAAATTAGAGACTGTAGGTTGGCTATTAAACTTGACACCTGAACTGAAATATTGCTACTGCCGAGAGACCTTACTTGGATAGGATTTCCTTGCCCAAGTGGAGTTTAAGCCCCAGCTCAGGGGTGACCTATTGTCAGTTTGTGGGAAACAAAGTCTAAGGCTGGGAGGAAATTTGGAGGTCTGCATGCAGTTGGTGGCTAATTGTATTAGATAAGTGTCCACCATGTGTTTGTTTAATTTACTATTTGAATGAATAAATTATCTTGTGTTAGTTATTTACTGTGTTATTCACATTTCAATATGTTGTTCTAATTGCAAAAGACTATAATTATGTGTACATGTGGATATTATGTGTTATATAAGCATTTTTGTTGCTATAATTTTATAAGTAAACAAGAATTATACATTATTGTGATGGGTTTCCCTGAATATGTTGTATGAGTACCTTGTAGTACCTTGCAAGACTCTTGTACGTAGGGAGTGCATTTAAATGAATAAAATGAGAACAAAAGTGATTATATATGAGAGTATGTTAGATGGTGTTATTTATTTTTTTGTTCATACACAGGGATTTCCTTTGCATTTGTTAGTAACATAGCTGGAAGTCATAGTGTAACCTAGCCAACATGCCTGGAAATGCCCTCAACCAGGTTTGGGATGGTTCACAGGGTGAGAATATCTACTCACGTGGTGACAAGAATCATCTTAACTATTTTAGGGAGGATTTATAGACTATGGGAAAGCCTAGAAACCTTACAAATGATGTAGAAAACCCCATATTTATACAAGTCATGAAGCTAAATGTTAAGCCTAAGGGAATCTGTATTTTTCCTTCCTAGAAAGACCTACAACCATCGATCATGGCACAACGAATTAATCTTGGACATTGGTTGGGGTCCCTCACATATGAGAGCTTGCAAAGGATGGGCCATTTATAGTCGTTAGATCATTCCATAGACAAATGATAACCGTTGGATAAAAGTCCCATGTGCAGGAACTAATGATTCACGGATTAAATGTTGATTGTTGATCAACTAAGGATCAACTATCCCTTTTGATAGCACACACTTAAATTTCTTGGGTTTTAGAATAAAGGAAACCACCACAAGTGGTAATTTAAATACCACCAATGGACACATGGAGGTGATTAAAGGAACGACGCAATCCCAGGGAGTGTTTTGGAAACCACACTCGACACCATGCTACACTAAAGGGGAATACTTCTTGATGAAGGTGGTAATATAAGGGTTTAATGCCAAAAGACGTAAAGTGGGCACGTGGAAATCATAGATTGGAGCAGTGTTCAAAGACTGAGACCCAAATGATCTCGATCGTTGATCATGGAAGGTGCCATCAGAGTAGTTCATGGTTAGATAGGGATGAGACTCTGATATGATCATAGTCGTCAATCCATCAAAGAAATTTTTAGAGTGATCGTGATTGTCCATCGTAGTGGGTCCTTCAGCGTAGTTTGGTCCACTTGAATGAAATACTCCAAAGGGAAGACTCCGAGGAGAAATCTTGATCGTCCATCAGAGCCCAGCTGAAAGTAATCATGATCGTTGATCTTGGTGTGACTTTTAGGATGAGGCCAGGAGGAAGGTGATGTCATGTTGATTAGGATGATGCCACCCTACCAATTTGTAGAGGACAAATGTCATCACTTGGAAGGACATTTCGAGTGATCAACGATGACATGTATGTCATGTTAGTCTGTGTGGGTGGTCCACATGTCAGGTGGCAACTGTGCCACACATCATGGTGTTTTGGAACTTTGAGGGGACAAAAGGTGACATGGCATGAGTGCCACATGTCGATCTAGGTGGCAAAGTCAAGTAGGGACACGTCTCCTGGGTGCCAAATAAAATGCCACATAGGATCCCATTTAAACGAGGCTGGGAGTGGAGTGACATCGTGATGACACGAAATACCAACATGTTCATAGGAGGACATGTGGCATCCTATGATTGGAAGAAGGATCGAACGTGGAATCCTATCGGAGGCATACCTTGGGGACATGTGTCTAAACCTTACCCCTCAGATCTATCGATGATAGATCTCATCCCTCCATCGGAGGGGGATTTTCAGAGTGGGTTGCGATGCCAAAGAAAGAAGTACTCCGATAAGAGTACTCCAAGAATTGATTTGTTGATCGGAGGGTGGTCATGATACACGACAGTCGTCGATCTGTAGTGCGATATGTCGGCTAAGTATGAAGTATGTGTGAGAGGAGGGTTATCTATCATGCAAGTTGGAGGCTTTGATGAAATCAAAGTCGTTAATTTTCAGTTCACCAGGACCATCCAATCTGTCGGGATGGATTTTTTTGGACCCAATTGTCATAGTGTGAAGAGTAGCCCGAAGTGGAAGCACTTTGATGGGAGGGCTTTAATAGAAATGAAGAATTTTTTTGGAGGTCCAACAAGGCATGGGTCTGAGGATTGACGTGACATATGCCACGTCTGAGCCACGTAGGATCGTACATGCAACAAGATGTCACACCAGTGCCACATTGGGTGACACATGTGACAAGGATGCCACATGGTGCTAAAGTGGAATTGAAGGTGAAGGACCTGAAAAATTTGGAGGGTTGTAACTTTTGATCCAGAATTTATAATTGAGAATGTTTACAGTCGTTGGAAAACTATGGATGAGCATAATCAATCTATGAAGTCTAATTGGAGGAACAAAGTAGTTGGAGAAACAAAATATTTGGCACCCCATCAGACCTAGAACTAGGGGCCTGGGTGACGTTACAAAGAATATAATTATGCCCAAATTAATGATGAGTTATAAGATTGGTTATTTGTCTAACTCCTTTTTCCCGTACTCAATTGTCTCTAACCAATTAGAGATCGCATAAAAAGAACATTTTTCTCATGGAGAAAGGTAATGATACTTTGCACAATCAAGCAAACACTCATATGACTATTCTCACTCAGTTCGTAAGCCTATTATGTCCCTGTTGCTGCTGATTTCTTGACCTGGAAATCCTTATTTCTAGTTTCCCTTCGATCACCAACCTTATCTTTCCAAGTGTTTCTCTCTATACTAACTTTGGGCCTATGGTGACTTCAATGTCAGGAACATCCTTATAACAAGAGATAGGGTGGAGGAATCTAGGATCTCTTTCGACAGGGAAATGTCACATCAAGAAGGTATAAGTTGTAACTACCTTGTTTCTAGTCATCAATAATACAAAAAATTCATTCCTTCGAAGTATCTTGTATTATTATTGTTCATATTTGCAAAGCTTTTGTATACATTTCAGTAGAATACTAATTGCTTCATTCTTTTCCATTATTTTTCATAAAAGTAATGGGTAGTTATCACTATAATGACCTCTATGTATAAATATACTTGGTGATTTTTCTTGTAGGTTGCGGAGAGACCATTGGAAAGGAGCGAATGTACCATGTCAATCAGGAACAACATCGAACGTTGGGATCCTAGTGAGTTGAATTTCCTATTTTTCAATAAGTTGGTTATTTTTGTGAAATTTGGTTATTTTTATCTTAGCTTGGTATTTTGTTTGGAGTGTACTTTGTATATGGCCATTGGTATGCTATAGTAAGCCCAATACTGTAGGGGATTTTCCTCGATAGCAGAACCGACGACCATACTGGGGACTTTTTCCTAGTGGGCCTACTTTGGGATTTATTTCTATGCTTGCTTGGTTTATTTGTCTTTCTTTTGCCTTGGACTGTTGCTTGGCACTTGAATCAATAGTTTACAATCATTGGAGTCTTTTCATTTTTCATTTGATCCATATGTAGTGTTTCCTTTATTTATTTTTAAGTTTTTGAAGCACACATGAGAGCTGTAGTTGCTACAATCACGTACATATATGCGCTTGTATGTGGGTCTCCTTGTAGACAATCACGTACATCATCCTAGGAAAGGTTTTTTAATAAATATTTATGGTTTGAGGTTGCTTGGCCAGGTGTCTAGGTTCTTGTTTAGACTCTTTTGTGGTTGTTTGTTGAGTCCCATGGTAGTTTGTTTTGGATTATATAAAGAAAACAAAATATCTTTGTGCTTTCCCTTTGTTGGGTAATTCTCATTTTTAGAGGTAGTTTGGGAAGTTACTTTCTGATCCCTTTTTGTCCAAGTTTGGATTTCATTGTTGTCTTTGACAATTTGTTATAGGTCTGAAATCTTTTCAGCCTTCCTTTTTGTTGTTTCTTTCTAGTATCGAGGAGAAAAGTTTGTTTTCCAAAACTTTCTGATTCCTTTTACTTTTTAAACAAGAAAATAAAAAATAAATAAAAATTAGAAAGTAAACTTTGTGTTTCTTTTTTAGCCCTTGCCATTATTTCACTCGAGAGAATTTTTTTTATAGTGTTCTTTCTTGTAAAGTTTTCAGTTTGCATTTGCATACTTGAAAAGAAAAAAAGATTTTGCTTCTACAATTTTCAGGAAAATAATTCCAAAATCTTTTTAGTTGTCTTGCATTTGAAAGTTGCATCAGTAAATGCATTTCATTTAAAAGAAAACGTTTCATTCTTTGCATATAAAAAATAAAGAGTTTTCTTTTGTTTAATTTTGAAGTGTTGTTTACACTCATATTTTCAGTGAAGAACTGCATTTTTCATTTGTGTTCTTAAGTGTTTTTTCTATTGAGTCTGTCAAAATATAAGTTAGTTTCACTCGTTACCCTTATGAGTAAACAGAAACACCCATAAAATGAATTCTAACTAAAATCAATTAGACATTTTCATTTTCTTAGGGTAAACAAACTAGTCTAGGCTATGGCCTTGGTTTAGGTAGGAGAGTTAATTTCTTCAAGGCCAAAAAACAAACTTAGGAGTCTGCGATAGGGAGTGAAAATATGACTGTTGTATATGTGTGGCCAGGAAACTCCTCTCACACGAGAGCAAAGAACAAGGTTGTGTGAGGAAGAGATGAGGAGATAACCCCTCTGAAGCTTGACTGGATGCAGTGGAGAGATTGTATTTTGGGGGTTTTGATGGTGCTCTTACCTTTTTGAGAGGCACCACTTCCAAAGATTTGGGATTTTTCACCCTTCCCATACAATCGATCTTGACTGTCGATTGTTCCCTTGGACACTGACTATGAGTCGATACCCTTAGTTGTTTTTCCTAGGTATATCGAAGGTGACTGTGGGGGGTTTCTCGTGGTACCTGAGGTAGATGTCATATCACACTTTTCAGTACTGTTGGAGGGTGCCTTGTGAAGCAAGCGTACTTGCACCAGATAAGGCTAGTTAGTGGAGGTTGGGGTAACTGCTTCTCACTCCTTCATTTGTTGGTTCACAGGACTTAATCAACTCGTGCCTTCATCCAAAAGATCCTTTCCTCACTTTGTTACAATTTTGATCGCATGACCTAATCCACCCGAGTTGGGATATTGGTAAGGTTGTTTGTGACTGTTGTTACTTTTAGGGATTTTCTAGTGGTCTGTTATGTGATTATAGATTTCTTAGGAAGGTGTGTTGGTAGTCACCTTGAGTTGAAAATTCAAAGTGCTTGATCAACTGCCTTGTCGATATAGGAGAATTCAAGGTCTTTCACCTGAACAAGTGGAAGTGAATCCTTTACCACCTCCCTTAAGACACCGACTTGATCAAACTGACACTTTTGTATCGAATGATATGGTCGATACCATAGACACAAAACCTATAGAAACTAATGCTTTTGCTCCAGAGGTTGTACACATATCGGATCTTGAAGCCGAAGACTTCACTCATCCGTTCAATCCTCTGTTAACTGGAACTGGAAGTCCAGTTATTTCATAAATTATGGCTCTTGAGTTGGTCTTCATTGACAATCGCCCTCTTCGGTGGGCCGTAATGGAAGGAACTTCGGAATTTTCTAGGTCTAGGGTCCCCCATGTCGACAATCATAACCAAAGGAATCTAACATCCTAGCATCTCTAACCAAACAACTATTGTGGTTCAATCCACAATAGCCACATCATTCAACAACTCTGGTTTGATAATTTTTAGGTCCACTCAACCTTTGGGTGTGACCTCGCCATTACCTTTGATAAATAACACATTTTTGTTTGGTACATCATCAATGAGCATGCATAATGCGTTGACTGGTTCTCAGCCGATTTCCCAAGATACTAACGTTGGTATGGGTAGTTCTTTGATTGCCTACCAAGATTTTTCTTGGGGTGGAGGCCATACTCCTCCATTGTTACCCTCTCTCGAAAGTGAGTCGTTCCCGTCTTCCGGCCCTAATCCCTTCGTGGGATGGGGTAGTCCTATGGGAAATGAATTTCAATCCATTGGCATGCCATCTACTTCAATCCCATTCACATTCTATGGTGGGTTCGAAAGTAATCCTTTTACCTCATTTGTAGTGTTAGCAAGGGGCAACCCCTTCCAAGGCTAGTGGAATCCCATGCAAGGGTCATTCTCTTCGCAAGGGATGTCGTTAGGGGTGTTATAACCATCACAATTTTATATGGAATCCAAGTCTCGGTACTTAGAAAGAGGCTAAATCGGTGTAGAGGTGCGACAAAATGGAGGACGATGCCATATCTAGAGGATTGGGCTAAGTCTAGCGGAAGTGTGAAGTTGATGAGACCCGACGGGTCGTGGATTGTGGATGCTGCAAATCAACAATCGTGGATCATATCAGGCTGAGAACTAATGTGGAGGTTAATCTTTTGAAAGTGGGCTGATAGGAATACCATGGTTTCGCCTCGAGGCCACGTGGTGCCATCGGATGCATATCAGGGGGAAACACGTTTGAAATCGAAACCAATCAATACCATCTCGTTGTCACGTGTCAAAATGTCATTAAATGTGTCAAATACAAGGGTTGCATGTGGAGAGGGAAAGTTTACGGCTAGTCAAATCACCTCGAGACACTTGTTTGCGTACTTTTCATCCGAGCGATGTTGGGTGAACGCCACCAAGAAACTTATTTGAAATCTCATAATTTGAAATAAATGGCCGAATGTGATAAGTTGTTATCCTTGCAAGGAATTTCGTCAGTAGCCCAAGATTAGCTCTCAATGATGTCTGTCATTTAAAACATGGATGACATTACTCTGTGGTTGGAGATTAACGTTTTATTCCATAACAGGGTAACCATGAATCAAATCATTTGTCTAATTATTGTGTAGCTAAGGGAGATAAGCTCGTGCTTTCGGGCAAACCATATGAAATGGAGAAGATAGATCCAATGGCCTTCAATGAACCGATATATTCAAATAATCTGACAAAATTATCAATGAAGAAGAAAGAAAATCTTGTTGTGCAAATGCTGGCAACAAAATTTCACACTAAATCTGTGGATAAACCCGGGTTAGGTGAGGAAATCAAATTAAATCCTATCATGAAGGATTTAATCATCAATGGATATGCTGATGGATCCCACATGCAAGCTGGCAAGAGTAAAAGGAGAAAGTGATGGAAGAAGGAGACTAAAGCTGAAATGGTCGAAGGTACTTGAGAAAGCCAACTTGTTTGGCTTGACACCTTAAAGGAAGAGATTGCAAACCTGAAATAAATTACAAACTAAATTAAGTATATTTCAGGGAATTTTGTGATGATGTTGGCAAGTGGCATTCAGGGTAAAATTTTGATTATGTTAGTTTTTTATTATAATGTTTCCTTGAAAATAGGAGTTCAGTTGTTGTATGTTACTCCTTCCGTGACCACTGTCTATTTTTGGAATCTTGGGGAAGATGATCTGTTTTGAATCTCATATGTAATTTATCTATATATATTGTTTAAAAGAAAAATGAAAGGTTGGACTTACCAGAGAGGGGCCTACCCTCGTAGTGGGAGAACTTTGTAGTTTATTATGAACTTTAATATAAGCAGATAAGGTTTTCTTAGATAGTCAATATTCATCATGGTGTTGATGTTCAACGTGTTTCCTGTACTTTATATTCATGAATGTGTTTTTGTTGCTAGTAATAATCTTTAAGTAATAGAAGGAATTCAATTTTGTTGGTGCTCCTTCTCACATCGATTATACTTGTTATGTATTTTGGTTACTATTTCAAACTTCACTCATGATTGGTGCTCTTCTTGCAGTAGCTAGCCCTCATGTTTCCTCTTCTAATACTACACCAAGAGATTCACCCTCTATTAGATGCCTCTTGTTGATAGTAGTCTTTCCTTTCCTCTCCTCTGCCATCTCATGTTACTTATTTGGCTGAACATCATATCTATTTTTCTTCTGTTCCCTCTGGAAATACATAGTTTATAACCCTTCACACTTTTTCAGGAATAGACCCCATTTCCCAATGGCCCTTCTCTTCTGTTTTGTTCGACCACCTTTAAATTTTACACCATGGCAGAATCTGACCTTTGTGCACGTATTTCCAAATATTTTGAGTATTTTAAGTAGCTATATGTCCGAGAGAGCCCTCTCTGGTTGGAAAGTTCAGGATCAACCTGAAGTTGGTCGAAACAGTTACCTCTGTCGTTTGTCTATCAGTCGGAAAAAATTTACAGATTGCTAACATTCTGACGCTGTTGCCAGGGAACGAAGGTGAAATATTCCCTGGGATAAACGACAAAGTTCATATGTGAGTACTAAAGGTGAAGAGTATTCAGACACAGAAAGGATGTACATCATTCACCCGATGACTCCATTTTCGAGAATCTAGAATTCAAAATTTGTATGGCGACTCCACTGTCCAAAGAATCAGTAGCTTGAATATTTTATTGGCGACTCCACTCGAGCTTTAAATTTTATTCATAAACTACACTGGAAGATGAGATCCCTTGACAGAGGTATGGAAAGACATCATGGGAGAAAACAAGTACCTAAAATTGAGTTTTTTCCCAGACATTATATTTTTTGTTGTTAATTACCTTTTTTCCTTTCCTGAACATGCTAAGCAAATTTTTCTACACCTGCTACATGCAAATGGTGATCATGATAATCTTGAAACTGTATATCCTCCTCTTAAAATTGTATAGATATCTCCTCAGTTTATCATTGATTTTGATCAAAATCTCTCCTCTGAGCCATGTGCTAACCATGACCAAGTTGATGAGCCTCATGAAGCCAAGAATGATATTTCATCTCTTGTACTTGATCCAACACCCTCCAAGACCAAACACAGATACATACCCTTAAAATTACCCCATATCCTTCATGATTTTCCTCCAAATCACTATGAATACCGACCTGTGTTTGATGGGGAACTTGGTGCCATCACAACTGAAAAACACATCCAAGAGTTGGACCATTTTATAGATTTGTTTGAGATTGAACATGACGATGTTTGTATGAGGGATTTCTCTCAATCCTTGAAAGGAGATACCAAAGAATGGTTTAAACATTTGCAACTAGGGACAATTAGCTCATGGGAAGAATTGAAGAGTGTTTTTTCGAAGTTTTGGGGTAAGAAAAAATCTCTAGACCTACAACTTACAGAATTCTATGCCTTGAAAAGGCAAAGCAATGAGACTATTTCCACATTCAGTAGAAGGTTTTCTAGTGTTTATTATGATCTTCCCAAATAAATTCAACCCACTGAAGTTTTTGTCATGCTCCATTATGCCACTACTCTTCACCCATATTTGTCTTTCCTCCTAATGAAAACAAGACCTAATACCTTACAACAAGTGTTTAATGATGCTTAGGATATTCAACACAATATCCTAGCATGTGAACAGATTCAAAATGAAGGGTTGGGTGCTCCAGTACATGAAAATGAATATGAACAGGGAACATTTGACTGAAATTTTGAGCATAAAATTGATGATATCATAGGTCCTCTTGAAGTTTTAAATGTAAATGATTTTGAAAAGGATTATATCCCACTTATTGAAAGAGAGGGCACTTGTGTAGTTTCTGATCCACCCAATGACAAGCATGGAGCTGATTGTGTCATATATTCATTTGTGGACAGTTAAGAAGATGAGTTTGCAAATCTGCTTGTTGAGGAACAAGGTGATGTCCCAACCTTTTTCTTGCCAGATGACATTGCAGATGTTACTGATTTGCCTATATATGATGAGTATGATAATGTTTATGATGTTGACTTCCTAGAACAACCAACTACATATTATCTATCAGAAAATGTTCCTCTTCAACAATGTAGTGAGATCAATCAACCTGCATATCAAAGTTACACAGAAGAAAGTACTGAATCAGCCGAAGGGAATTCTTTACCTTTATGCTTTTCTTCATTTAAATTGTTGAAAGAAAATGCCAAGATAATCATTAAAACAAAGGAATGTGTGTTGCTGCCAAATCACACTAATACATTGAAACAAAGCGACGAGGAATTTCAACCATTGGTCAAAGAGAAATCTGAGGATAAGTGTGTTCAACAATCTAAAGAAATTGAAAAATATGCATATGACAGAAATGAAGAAATCTTTGAATTAGGAGTGAGAAATTTTCCATTATGTTTTGCTTCTTTCAAATTTCTCAAGCAAAATGTCAATAATATTTCAGATAAAGAACCCTCGAGGTATGATGTTGAATTTGAAGAAAGCAATAGAATTGAAAATGAAATCTATCTTCCATTATGTTTCTCTTCCTTTAAATTATTAAGAGCCAATCATGAGAAAACAGAGAAAGTTGGTAAAAGTGTTGTTGTTCAAAGTCATTTGCCTTCTTTTGAAATTGATGAAGATATCCAACTAGGTTTCTAGCAAAACAAAGTGTTTCAAAGTTTCCTTTCTTCCCTTGTGAATGATGTAGTTGTTCATATTATAAGTGGATTGGATGTCTATGAAGGCTCTAAGACCCCATCTAGGGAGACTTTTACAAATTAACAAACATATAACATAGAGTTTCAGGGAGACAATAAAACAATGTATGTCATGATTTAATCAGAAATACAGAAAGATCATAAAGAAGCAGTCGTTTTAATTGATTCCTTTGAAGACTATAGTTCCAATATTGAATAGGAAGAGCAAAGAAAACCAACACTTGTGAAGGTGGCTTGTCCTTCTGTTTTGGTTCATTGAAAATAGATATTTTCTCATGTGTTTCATGTTCCTGTGGCATGTTATACCGAAAATTATAACAATCAAAATTTAAGGCTTAGGAAGGATTATAAGCTCAAAGATGAAGATAATGGCCAATCAACATCAGTATTAGGTATGGATTCTTTTACACCAGTGGTTTCTTTTCAGACAATGTTGTCTTCTGATTCAGGAGGTTGTTACATCCAGTAGTCCCAATGGATGTTTCAGCCTCTTGATGGAAATCAACAGGGTAAATCGCATGAAAGCAAGAATGCAATGGAAGAAGTGAAACATGATTGTGGTCTTATGCATGTGTTGGAAGATCCATTTGCAATTTTGCTAGAAACAATAAACAGTCTGAATATTTTTGAAATTCTAAGATTCAAATTCATATATAACTTCTTGAATGGGTTATCAGTGAACAAGCTTTGGAGCAAGCATGTGCTAAATAAACAAGCAGTGGATAAAATGATGGCATGATTGCATTGACATTTTGATTTCATTTGATTGGAAGTACATTTGAGTAGTTAGGGTAGGTAGGCAAAAATAAGCTTGTAGATCAAGCATTTTCAAGTTTAGGTATCCAAATAATGCGTTTATCCTCTAGGTGAGAGCAGTGTGTAGATTGCAGTTTTTAACGGACATTGGTTATAGGTCAAGGTGTTATATGCACCTATTGTAAGAAAAGCCCCAATGGATAAGGCACATGGTTTAATGATCTTTGCTACCTGACAGGGAGGATAGCATCCCCAGTTGGAGCCCATGTTATCACCATCACAATTTATATGGAACCCAAGTCTCGATACTTAGCAAGTAGCTAAATCAGTGTAGAGGTGCCACAAACCGGAGGAGGATGCCATATCTAGTGGATGAGGTTAAGTCTAGCGGAAGTGTGAAGTTGATGGGACCCAACGGGTCGTGGATCATGGATGCTGCAGATCAACGGTCGTGGAGCATATCGGGCCGAGAACTAACGTGGAGGTTAATCTTTTGAAAGCGGGCTGATAAGAATACCACAGTTTCACCTCGAGGCCACGTGGTGCGATCATATGCATATCGGGGGAAAAGCGGTTGAAATAGAAACCATTCAATCCCATCCCGATGTCATGTGTCAAAATATCATTAAATGTGTCAAATCCAAGGGTTGTATGTGGAGAGGGAAAGTTGACGGCCAATCAAATCACCTCGAGACACTTGTTTGAGTACTTTTTGTCCCTGCGATGTTAGAGGAACACCGCTAAAAGACTAATTCGAAAGATCATCATTTGAAATCAATGGCCGAACATGATAAGTCGTTATCCCTGCAAGGAATTTCGTCAGTAGCCCATGATTAACACTCAATGATAAGTGTCATTCAAAACATGGGTGAAATTACTCTGTGGTTGGTGATTAACGTTTTATTCCAGAATGGGGTAACCATGAATCAAATCGTTCGTCTAATTCTTGTGAAGCTAAGGGAGATAAGCTCGTGCTTCCGGGAAAACCAGAGGCAATGGAGAAGACAGATCCAACGGCCTTCAATGAACCGGGATATTCAAATAATCTGACAAAATTATCAATGAAGAAGAAAGAAAATCTTACTGTGCAAATGCTGGCAACAAAATTTCACACTAAATCTGCGGATAAACCAGGGTTAGGTGCGGAAATCAGATTAAATCCTATCATGAAGGATTTAATCATCAATGGATATGCTGACGGATCCCGCATGCAAGATGGTAAGAGTAAAAGGAGAAAGTGACGGAAGAAGGAGACTAAAGGTGAAATGGTCGAAGGTATTGGAAAAAGCCACCCTGTTTGGCTTGACATCTTAAAGGAAGAGATTGCAAACCTGAAATAAATTACAAACTAAATTAAGTATATTTCAGGGAATTTTTTGATGATGCAGACAAGTGGCATTCAGGGTAAAATCTCGAATATGTCAGTGTTTTATTATAACGTTTCCTAGAAAATATGAGTTCAGTTGTTATACATTACTCCTTCCGTGACCACTGTCTATTTTTGGAATCTTGGGGAAGATGATCCATTTTGAATATCATATGTAATTTATCTATATATACTGTTTAAAAGAAAAATGAAAGGTTAGACTTATGGGAGAGGGGCCTGCCCTCGTAGCAGGAGAAATTTGTAGTTTTATGAACTTTAATATAAGAAGATAATGTTTTATTAGATAGTTGAGATTCATCATGGTGTTGATGTTCAATGTGTTTTCCTATACTTCATATTCATGGATGTGTTTTTGCTGCTAGTAATAATATTTAAGTAATATAAGGAATTCATTTTTTCTAGTGCTCCTTCTCACATCGATTATACTTGTTATGTATTTTGGTTACTGTTTCATACTTCACTCGTGATTGGTGCCCTGCCTGCAGTAGCTAGCCCTCATGTTTACTCTTCTAATAATACACCAGTAGATTCACCCTCTATTAGATGACTCTTATTGATAGTAGTCGTTTCTTTCCTCTCCTCTGCCATCCCATATTACTTATTTGGATGAACATCATACCTATTTTGCCTTTGTTCCCTCGGGAAATAAATAGCTTGTAAATCTTCATACTTTTTCAGGAATAGACCCCATTGCCCAATGGCCCTGTTCTTCTATTTTTTCCTACCACCTTTAATATTTACACCATGGTAGAATCTGACCTCTGTGCACGTATTGCCAAATATTTTGAGTATTTTAAGTGGCTATATGCCCGAGAGAGCTCTCTCTGGTTGGAAAGGTCAAAATCCAACCTGAAGTTGGTCGAAACAGTTACCTTTGTCATTTGTCTATCAAATGGACAAAATTTACAAAGTGCTAACAAGGGGGAAACCCCTTTCTCGGTTAAGATATCCCCATGTAAGGAGTTTTTCTTTCACAAGGAGTGTTAGCAAGGGGAAACCCTACTTTTTTGTTCGGGAACCATATGGGTGGAGGTTTTCCTCTATTTAACTAGGGCCAACAAAGTTTCACCCAAAGCTCTGTCCCATATGCAAGCTCTTCCTGGAAACCTAGTGCCAACACCAATCCAAGCTATTCTTTTTCAACTATTCCTCAATATGGAACTTCCAACATTCCTAGCTAGAATTATGGATCCCAACCGAGGCTACCATTTCTGGAAACATTAAAATTACCAAACCTGTCAAAGCTCATGAACGATCCAATTTTTCATGATCCAAACTAGCCATTGGTTCCCTCCACATTTCCATCTGACATTCCTAAGTTAGAAGACAATCCTAGTGAAGATCCTGACGACCATGTAATGACATTTCACCTGTGGTGTTCTTAAAATTATTTAAATGATAATTCATTCCAACTTGACTTTTTCTAGTGAAATCTTACAGGAGTCGCCATGAAGTGGTACATTGAATTTGATAGTGGAGCAATTTTCACTTTCCACGATTTGGCTTTGTTTTTTCTAAACTATTTTCAGCTTCATGTTTGGTACAATGATCGCATCAATCTCCTGTCTACACTAAAACATGATAAGGCCACTCATATCTCGAATCGCATCTAGGAGTGATGAAGAAAGAAGAAGCTAATAAAAGCCAAAGTTCCTCTTGAATTCTTGTTGGAATGGTTCCTCAAATATTTATCGTCGATCATCTCTAAATATGTATCCACGTCAGGAGTCTTTTTTGAGGAAGAAATGATCTCCAGGGCCCAATAATTATATATTCTCTATTCACAATCTGGGATTCTTTACGAAATTATACTAGATGCACCACGATCCGGTTTTGATCCCTTGAAAATGAAATCCGGACCTCATGCCGATGGAATTGTGTGGTTCGTTAAATGCACTACCACAAATCTGGTTGCAAACTAGATGCAATATATTTCTATTCATTCGTCTTCAGCCGGTCAAGCAACTGCTTTAACCGTCCCCATTTTCCAGTCATTGGATGTTCACGTTGTACAATCGACGGCCCGAAANTGCACCACGATCCGGTTTTGATCCCTTGAAAATGAAATCTGGACCTCATGCCGATGGAATTGTGTGGTTCGTTAAATGCACTACCACAAATCTGGTTGCAAACTAGATGCAATATATTTCTATTCATTCGTCTTCAGCCGGTCAAGCAACTGCTTTAACCGTCCCCATTTTCCAGTCATTGGATGTTCACGTTGTACAATCGACGGCCCGAAAGGGTACCCAACAACCCAAAGGGAAAGCTAAAAAGGGAATTGATAAGAAAGGAGGTGGGGGTAATAAAATTGATAAATTTGATGAAAAAGTTGGATGGGAAAAGAAGGATATCAAGAAGGTGAAATTCCCATGAAAGCTTTGTAGGGGTGTGTTACACATTATTTTGGGCACCTATGTGATTAACTAACGACATGTGCATCCATGTTCCCTAAAGATACTAAATGATACTTTCTCCATGAGAAAGTGGATTATCTTTTCTTCCTTAAAAACTATATCAAAGGAGATCGTTGCACCCTGCTCAATGCTTGTGGTATGACAATGCTTGATCATTGCATGTTGAACCCAAAATTGGACTACAGTGTCGCCGCAGGCTGTTTGCACATAGGGTGCGACGATCCTCAAACAAGAGAAAAAGTGAAATTCACAAAAGATCTAGAAGGGAATCTTCTAGAAGATGAGGTGGCCTCCGATCAGTTTGGATCTTAATCGTTTCTATGATTTAGTGGGATCATCCTAATCTCCTCATCCATCCCTCTTTAACCCTATATAAAGAGGGATCTCTCATGGGAAAGGCTAGGCTTGCTTATGCATGAATAATTCTACTGTAGATTATACTTGATATAGTTTTTCTTTAGCTCTCTAAGTCAGGTTGTGAATGCTCTTCATCAAAGCATTAGAGAAAAAGTGTGTGTGTTGAAGAAAAGGGCCATTGGAAGGGACCTTGCAACATCAAGGCATGGGTTGAATTCTCCACTTTCATTTAATATAATGTAGTAATACATTTCTTCCCTATAAAGGTGTCTCTACTTTTATTGTATAACTCCTTGATCTTATACATAGAATTCATTGAAATATATATATCGTTGTTTTCTCTCTTTGTTGGTTTGTGCTTCTTAACAGGTTCACCATCCCACAAATCCAAATATGGATCAGTAAGGACGACACTGGCGAGGATCAAACGTATTTTAAATGGTATGTCATTTGTCCCTCTCTGAACTAGTTTATATTACAATGAAATCTAAGGAGAAGCTTGTATTCCGCCTTGTTTTGTTCTAGCTTCCTGTTGAAGATAGGGAGATTAGTTTGTGTCCACACTTACCGATTTGTCCAATAACAAGGTGATCACCTTACCCATCAATGCCCGCAAATGGAAGAGGCCAACTGCCTGATAAAACAACAACAACAACAACCTGTTGTACTGAAAAAACCATTACCACAAGGGAAGAATATGCAATCCGACTCTTCTACGTCAAGCCTGCAAGGGGGCACCTCAAGCACACATTTTCCGAATGGATCTTACTCATTTGTCAATATGTTCAATCATAAGAAATAAGAGGAGGTCGATTTGTTGACTAGGTCTCACAATTATGGTAATCCTAAGTCGACGGCTAAAGGAAAATAAAATTTGGATCCTCAGGGTTCTCTCCATATAGAGAAGCCTGAGAAGGAAATGATTCCACGCATACTGAAAGGTGTGTATAAGATAGCCTCGCATAACCCTAATTCTCAAGCCGCTCCCAACTACTCTATTGTTGAGGACTTTTCTCAGACTCCTTATGTGATGTTTGCCTCAAAGGTGCTCCAAATTTTCCCTGCGCAACGAGCCACAATGTTTTCTGTGATTAGGGATGCTGACTCTTTGAGCCAACTCATTATGTATTTTGACGCTATTGAAGTGAAGCCTCACCTTCCTTATCATGTAGCCTTCTAGATTAATATTGTGTATGAATAACATGTTATCGGGAGGACTATCATCAACGAAGGTGCTTCGACATGTGTCATGTTTTTGTCCTATTGTAAATCCATTGGCTCTCCAGAACTTACCCCTTCTCCAACTCTTTTGACCGTGTTTGATGGACAATCTTTTAGACTGCATAGGATTATTTCCTCTTTTCTAGTACAGTTAGGAGGAAAGTTTGTTTCCATAGAATTTGAAGTAGTCGACACTTCGCTCGACTATAATACTTAATTATGAAGGAGTTGGACCTATGCAAGGACAGTTGTCATCTCGTTGGTTTTTAGAGTTTTATGCTTTCCCCGTGAGGGGAGGATTGTAATGATTGACCAAATGACATTTAACTTCCTTGAATCCATGACAAATCCAAGATCTACGGTCCCATTGATTGAAAAATCTCAAACTAAAATTGAGAGTATTGGTGTTGGAATGTATCCTTCGCTCATGGGAACATTTAATTTTCCACCACCAGTTTCTTATATTCATGCTACCCCAGTCGGCTACCAAAATTAGAACTCCTCGTTTCTCGTTACACAAGTCGGTTCGTTTAGAACCTCGTATTTGGAAGATCTATGGGTGTTACCCTCGTTGTGAAAATCGATAAAGGGTCATGCACATGTTGGGATGGCCATGCCACTGTCTCTAGTTGAGATTTCTTATCGAGTAGTCCAACAAGCTACTATAGACCCTGATCAAAATTCTTCATGGATAAAATAAGACGATCAGTTCCTAGAGCCTATTTGAGATAATAACTCTTCGACTTCCCTAGAGTTTCTTGACACTATCTTGCCTTCCGATGAAGCTATTATAGAGGCAATGACAGGGTCATAATGACCATGGGAGGATATGCATCATGGATCATACTTCCTCCCAGAAATCAATCATTTCAAAAGCGGATAATTTTAGTGAGTCGTGAGTAGAAGTGTTGATCAGTTCGTGAACCCCTTGGTGAAGCACGATATTTATGTAGAAGGGAACATGGATAACATACCAGAAACCATTCCGATCAAAAGTTATAAAAACCTTGGTGTTGTGGAGAATGTTTTAATAGGCGCGAACTATTCCCCTAAAGATATATGTACATATGCCTTTTTGTTTAAGGATTTCCATGACGTTTTTACCTAGTCCTATGAAGAGATGCTAGACATAGACCCTTGAGTTGTCAAACATGAGATTCATACCTACGAAAATGCCAAGAATTTTTGACAGAATTTATGACCAGATAATCCTAGGAAAGCGACATCTATAAAGGCCGAGCTTGAAAAGATGGTCTATGCAGGTTTTATTTATTCAGTTCCTCTCATTGAATGGGTGTCCAATCCCGTTCCTGTTGATAAAAAGAAAGGGACCATACATGTTTGTATAGATTTCTAAGTTCTGAACAAATATTGTCCCAAGGACAACTTCCCCACACCCTTCATTGACCATATTATTGATGAGTGTGTGGGAAGCAAAATCTTCTCCTTTATGGATGTTTTTTTCAGCTACAATCAAATTCTGATCCAACCCAAGGATTAACACAAAACAACGTTTATATGAACCTGGGGGAATTTCACGTATCATAAAATGCCTTTTGGTATTAAAAATGTTGGAGCTACATTTCAATGGGCCATGTCGTTTGCTTTCCATGACTTGAAACATATTGTTGAGGCTTATCTAGATGACCTCGCTTCTCGCTCTCGCAAGAGGATAAATCATCCAACGCACCTTAGACTTGTTTTTGAAAGATGTTGTCATTATTGTATTTGGTTGAATCTGAATAAATGCATCTTATGTGTCGTATCAAGGCATTTCTTGGGTTTCATTGTATCCAACAAAGGGATCATGGTTGACCCGTTAATGGTGGAGGAGATAGTTTAGTTTCCACCCCTATGAAATATTCGTCAGTTGTAGAGTCTCCAAGGAAAGGACAATTTCCTTCGATGATTTATTGCGAACTATGATGACATAAAAAATGGAGTTATGTGCTTATGGAAGAAAAGGGTTCCCTTCATCTAGGATGAGTTCACTCAATGATCTTTTGATGCACTTAAGAAAGCGCTTATATCTACCCGTCTGCTTAGTCCTCTAGACTATAACATGGACTTCTTTTTGGCAATTGTTCATGTTATTTAGAGATTACGACATTACATTTATTGCGGAAAACCAGTGTAGTTGTCGATGTCAATTCATTTCAATACATCCTAACATGATGTATCATAGGAGGGAAGTACAATAAATGAATTTTTATTCTGCAAGAATTTGACTTGAACTTCATCTCTTCTAAGTCCAAAAAATCATTGGTTTTCGTCAAGTTGATGTCAGTGTTTCCTAAGGAGAATGAGGAACCTGCGATTACAAATTTTTTTCTAGACAAATTGTTTTTACTTATTTCTTCCAAGGATCCTTGGTACATGGATATCCTTGTATATCTCTAGAATCTCAAGTTTTCTCCACACTATTCATGAGATGATCGACATTGGATTCACCATCAAGCAAAGAATTACCTCATCATCGATGACAATTTGTATCGTCGCGGGGTTGATTTGATTATCTGTCGTTGTTTAACCCACGAAGAAGCATAGTCTGTGCGTAATGACTACCATAGTGGAGCATGTGGCGGTCACCTATCAAGGTTGGAAAAAACCCAAAATATTTTGCGTGTTGGATACTTTTTTTCGACAATCTTTAAATATTTCATTGAGGCAATCAAGAAATGCCATCCTTGCCAGATATTTTATCAGAAAATACATGTGCGCTCTGCTCCACTTTTCCCCTTCATCACTGTCAATCCATTTAAAAAGTGGGGAACTGATTTTACTACATTCCACTCTCCATCGGCTATGGGGCATCGTTACATCATTGTGGCCATCAACTACTTTACAAAGTGGGCAGAGGCCATGCCTACTTTTGTGAACGATGGTGAGACTGCAACCTTATTCCTATTCAACCAGGTTATCTCCAGGTTCGAATTTCTAAGAGAGATTGTCACTGACCATGGCAGTCACTTTCATAATCAAATGATGTCTGAGTTAGCATCTAAATTATGATTTAAGCATGAGCATTCGTCTCCTTATTATCCACAGCTGAATGGTCAAGTAGAGGCTGTAAACGAGTCCCTCAAAACCATACTTCAACACATTGTCAATAAGAGAAAATACAATTGGCATTTTTTTATTTATCCAACATTATGGGCCTGTTATAATGTAATTTGTAGTTTGGGAAAAGCCCGACCCAACCACAGAACAAGTGCTACAACTTGAAAATCCTACACCTAATGTCACCTCGATGTAGGTCCTTTTAGCACATAAGATTGATCATGTCAAGGAGGATTTATGGTTTTCAGAGCCTGCCATTCAACCATTTCTCCATGGATTATGTCATACCATCAACTAACAACCTCCCCGAAGTGTGCAAGCTATATTTGAGTTGGCACTGCGAACTTGCGTTGTGAACTAGTTAAGGAGGACCGTTGTAGCTTGGATAGGTTGTAGGCACTCATGCTCAGACTTATCAACACAACAACCTTAGGACCATCAGGTACTCCATGAGGGTTTTTATCCTGTTTGAAGTTTGAGAAAGTGGTTTTCGATGTTTTTTCATTTTAGCGCTACAAACTGGTAGACATGCAATGTGAACTCATTTCTTGTAGCAGAGTCTTCTAAATATTTGATCATAAATTTTGAAAGACGATGTGGGTTTTTCTGAAATTTGGTTTGGAGGAGAATGATATTATCCTTGACCTTCTGACCAAAATTTATCCCAACCTATTTTGGCATTTGAGAGATAAAATCAAAACACCAGTGCGCTTCGAACTGACACTATAGACTGGCTGAAGAGGAGCATTGGAGTTTGGATAGTTTGAAAACACTTTTGGTCAAATTCAAAGATTTCAGAATCAAGTCTAGATCCCCTGGTACTCCATGAGAGTGTTCATCATGTTTGTGGGTTGAGAAAGGGGTTTTGGATGGTTTTCATATTGGCGCTGCGAACTGTGTTGCAAACCCTTTGTTTTAGGACTGTTGAAAATTTCATCTTTTTCATCCTTTCAAATTTAGTCTTAAATGAGTGAATTCTTACCCCTATACAATTTACAATGTGTGGTCGATCATTCGCTGAAGTAGGCTTAAATTTGCAATGCTTTTAATACTGTTAACCTATTTTTATGTTGATTCAAGACCTATTTAAACAAAGATTTACTTTCACCTCCCTTTTATTATAACCCTTAGTTGTTTTTCATTATTGTTCCTGTTAAAAGAGTGTCCTCTCTTATACCTCAATGTGTATAGATTAAGGTGCATGAAGCTCTATACAAGGTCAGAGACTTGGATTATAGGAAGCAAGGGATGAGGTTGAGAGCATGAAAAAGAAAGATTTGGCCTTCAAGAAGGATTTGAATGAGACACTAGATATGTATCATGAAAATATTGATATAGCTAACTTCTTAGCTAGAAGGTTCTTACCTATCCACAAGCAGCTCAAAAACATTTACAAACTAAACAAATCTCATCAAGCTCAATTTAGAAAACTAAATATGGAGCTGCAACCTTTCAAAGAGGAGTTGGCCAAGAAAAAATTGGATATGTTAGCTAAAGTTTCCACCAGGAGGAGCTCCGGAGTCAGAAAATGAAGATGATGAACACCTTAACTCATATCAGTTTTGATAGGTTCCTGTTTTTGTATTTTGCAATTTTTAGGATGGTCATGCTTGATAAATCATGTTCAACTACTGGGGTGTTATCTTCTTAGTCATATATCATGATCATATGTTATTATAACAATTGGTGGCACTGGAGATGGTTTTTGGAATACTTTAAGGCGTTTTCAAGTGAAACGGTCTGCTACAAGATTGTTCACAGTGCCTGAACTCACTGGCGATGTGAACTGGTATTTATGACAGTTTTTAAGAAATTGGCACACAACAGAGGATTGTTTTGCTTGTAACTTTTGAATGACAATCTGGGTTCCTCTGAAATTTGGTGTGGAGGTAAACCATGGTGTTTTGGACTTGCCGAAAAACATTCAGCCTGACCCACTTCATAGTTTTGGAGAAAATCCAAAAACAACACCTACAGGAAAGTTCACAGTGCATGTTGTTACATGCGCTGCGAACTCTAACAATCCAACAAATTCGAGCTATGGGAAGGATGTCGGCTGTGAAGGAAGGTTCGAATAGTCTCATAGGAGTTAGTTGGACATGAGGGACATGTGTTCCATCTTTAAATCAAGCATCATGACATGTTTCAAGAGGCATTTATCACAATAGGCAAGATCCTAGAAAATAGGAATTTGTTAGGCTTTTGTTGGAATCTTTTGTAACAAGACTCCTAAATGGAGGAGGATCCTATGGAACTCCTTGGTTTTGACCTCCTTATGGTATATAGAGATCATTGACTATAAATGAAAGTGATTTTGAGAAGGAAATGGTTGGGTTCATGAGCCAAGAGAGGAGAGAGCTGGAGGAGCAATTTTAGTTGCTCATTTGTAAGCCCGATGGCCTGCTTGTAATGACATTTTCTACCATTAAAGATTCACGAGAGTTGTTTTTTTATTGTCTTATTTGTTTTCCCACTTCTTTGTTATCTTATTGCTTGAACATATTGCAGGTTTTGAGGATCATAACTGCCATTGATTGATGGATTCATGAACAACAAAGGATATGTTGTAGCCTGCCCATTAAATCATTGTTTACTGTTTAAGCAATCTTTATCTATTTTCAAAAGGGTTATTTGTACAATTGATGTTCTTCCTTTTTTCATATTCACCATGCTTCTACTCATCATTATATATCCCTTTTGTTTGATATACAGTTTGATTGCCTTTGATCTGTAGGATGTTGTGACTCCTTGCTCAATGGAATGCTTATGCTGACAATTTATTGCTCTCTCCCTTTATTTTCCATTATTGTTGATCCACCTACTCAAGCCATTCATTCCATTTATATTCTTATGGGTACTCATATTACACTTACAACAGTCTAAGTGTGACTCCTAGTGCTAACAGGTCCCACACTTCAAGGGTGACTAGGTCACTCTAGGGAGGTGATCTCGGTGACCCTATGGGGGTTGATATGGAGATGGATATGGATGGAAATTAAGTCCCTATAGGTCAATTCTAAATGGAATGAAGGGTAGAGAGATATTCCTTGTAAGTCAAGTAATGGTTGCCCCACAAGTATAGTGCTTCTTCGCATGATTGCACTTCCCGAGACACAAGAAAACACACATTGCAATAGTATATGTTAGTTGGATTAGCAAGTTAAGAACGATGTCCCTAATTTGCATCAATATATTACAATATATATCAGCAAGAAAAAGATACTATAGGCTGCTCAATAAATGCTAAATATCAAGTAGAAAATGCAAGAGAAAAACTAGTAAATGACTAGCTAAACTCAAGATGAAAAACAAATACTCTTAGCATAAAAGATAAGGTTGTTGTAAACACTTGTCTGCAAAAAATTATATCATCCTTATGGATGTAACATTCAATGTATTACAGCAAGAAAATCATCCACTGAAATTCCCTCAAACTTTTCTAAAAAGTGCGCTAGGCCAAGGAGAGTAAGTGTACAAACTTTGGGCGAAATCCAATGGTTGATAAGAGAGTTATTAAAGCAAGTAAGTTAGGGTTTTTGCAGCCATAATGGATGAAGATTTAATTCTATAACATAAGAAAAAAGTAGTGGGAGAGAGGGGACACCCTAGTAGGGGAAGAGTCTTCTCAATTAAGCAAACCAACTTCAAGCAAGAAATCTTTCAAAAGACCGAAAATTGTGTTTCCCAAGGCAACAATTTTGTATCTCCAATGCAAAAAAGTATGACTAGTGCCTTTACTATTGGGTTAATGGAGTCACAAGGATCTTATAGAAGCTACCTCCTTGGGGGTGTAAGCCCTTTTACTCCCTAAGGAAAGTTTCTCTAAGCTAGGGTTTAAGCTAAGAGGGTGTATGCCCTTATACTTCTCTTAGAAAAACATTTAATCAATGAGATGAAGCAATAAAATAGTGAGGACTATGGTGGGGGTGTATGCCCTTATAATTCCCACCTAGATCCTATCTTAACAATACTTGAACTTGAAAATATGATAACATAATAGTAGAAAAACTTACCAAGAGCAAGAGAAATGCCAAGACAATCCACCACAAGAGCTAGAAAATAACCTTCCAAGGCTAACACATCACTTCTTCCATTAACCATTCATAACATAGCCATAAAACAAGTGCACAAGAGACAAAATATCCAAGGGTCCTGAAAATTTCAGACCAAGTCTCCAACAAGAGAGAGAGAGTTATGTTTAAAATGAGATCTTATGATCTCTATTTATACAAAGTTTAGCTAACATAGCTTGTCCGCAAAATAAAGAGTAAAACACAATATTAGGTGTTAAATACCCTAATATTTCCCCCTTAACAAAGTAATACTAAACAATTCACTTAAAATTTCATCTTTTGCACAAATTAAACCCTAATTTAGGATGGCGTCACCCCTTTAGGGGACGTTTTGCCACTTTGAGGAAGTCATTGATGTTGGAGAAGTGTGGATGGGCTTCTAGAGGCCATGTGTCAATCATCTAAGTGATCTCATCATGGTGAATACCCTCTTCTCCTCAAAAATTCCAAGTGTAAATGAGTGGCACCTCACCACCATGCCTTAGCCCCCAAGGTTATGACGTCAAACTCAAATGTAAGACGTTTTTCCCCTCCTGGGAAAATTGTTTGGCAAGCAATGGGTGGGCTAGGTCATCCAAAGCATCAACAAGTCCATCCAAGTAATCTCTTTCTCATATGGCATGTGGGTCCTTGGAATCCAAACTGTGGGCTTGTAGCCCCATGGAAGCCCAATCTAGGCTTGTTCTCCCAAAACTATCCACCAGCTAGGTCCTGCAAAGACAAATGAACACGCCCTCTAAGGATATCAAGTCATAACATCATGATAAGTTAATCCAATCAACAAATAATCCATCCAAGCATGTGCATCAAAGATCACCATATCAAACAATTAACAACTCAAAGACACTATGTGACTCGTCAAGCTTAAGTATGGGAGGGTTGATGAGGTTTCCTATTGGGTATATCTTTCCCTAGGTCAAGGAGAGGCTCCAAGAGGTCCCTCTCTAATCCATGTAAAGTGTGTGAGGTGGATGGGGTCAAGACTCAATGGGCATAGGGATCATGACATACAAGGGGCCATGGTGTCTCATTCATGGGTTCCTTTGTAGAGGGTGTGTGGTACCTTCGTCCGCAATGCACTTTTTCCAATCCCATCATTTTCCTTTTATCTTTCTTTCTTTATATTTCACAATAGCATGAGGAGAGATTGAAGGTCACTACCCTAGCATGGTGGCCAAGTGGTGGCAATGTCACCCACAAATACCTAATGGAAATGAAAAGGTTGGCTCGTGATGAGACCCCCTTTCTCTCATCCATGCAACTGAGAGTCACTTCCCCAGTTTGGTTACAAGATAATGACAATGCCATACTACTAGATATCCATGGATGTGATAAGTCAGCTCGTGATGAGACCTCCTATCCTTCAACTAATATTTTAAACATTTTTATTATTATATTGTGGGTCAAAGATAACTGTTTTATTGCTTTCTTGGGTGATCCATGGGAGAAGCATCTAGAAGGTTCATATATGGCTTTTATATTTTACCCAATACTAATCCCTATGGGCCTTTAGCCCCTTCTTCCCATAGAATGAGGGATAACCCATTCTTGGGTCAATACACCCTAAAATCCCAAGAGATAAGGAAATGGAGGGGAATAATGATGGAATGTGGTAAGTATGGTCGAGAACAATACGATGGCTCATTAAGGGATTTTCCAGTAGCAAACCCATTCCTAAATAATACCACTTACTAGGGCACAATGTCAACCACCAAGGTGAAGCATGGAAAAAGGAATAATTTCCAAGCATATATCATGAAATCTAGAGCAATCTAAGATACAACATAATCAAATGGCTTAGATATTAGAATGATGCTCACCATAATACTAAATTGTACCTCATGGAGCAAGGCCCATTTCCTTCCAGAAGCCGACTGGTGTGGTGGATGCCATCTATAAGCCTGTGACCATATGTGGTGGTGAGTGGGTTTTCCATCTATGCAAAGGGTACTGTTGGTTATGTAGTCTCTCGACACTCCATATCTTCAACCCAAGGGCCTCGAGACATCATCTCCGTAGTTATCCACGAAATGGGGATAACAGGGCCTACTGAACCTCGATCAAATTTTCCACTTGTTTCTCACCTTTCCATCTCATTCATGGGGTGGAAGAAATCATTCATGTTGAATGCAAAATCCCTTCATTAAAAATCACAATCAAGCTCCTACGTGAGACGAATTATTTAAAAGATTTTCTTGTTTATTTAGATCAACTAGATGAGCAAGGTTTTGATTCTCCCACCATGAATGAGACACCCAAAAAATGTGTTAAGTCTTAGTATGATAAGTCAGTTTTCCCAAGGATTTTTTTTGAGGGTGATCTTGTCCTAGTTTATGGTCAGGAAAATGATGCTTTAGGCACTGAAAAATTCAATCCTATGTGGCACGATCCTCAGATCGTGAAGTGTGCACTTCAAAAGGGAGCCTACGAGTTATCTGATTATGAAGGTAATGTGTTATCGGAGCCTAGAAATAGGCTCTAGCTTAAGAAGTATTTTGATTGAGCATTGGTTCTTGGGTATTTGATATTTGTATTTATTATACATAGATATTAGGTTTATTATTGTTCCTTTTATCTTTGGTTGCTTATTGTGTCTCTTCTTGATTGAAAAATGTTCATGGAACCTTTGGTTTACGTCAGGTTCGCGGATGGCGCAAGTCATCACACTCAGAATATTGCTTCCACCACATGGGTGATTTATTCGCCCAAGGGCCAACTGGTCGTATCTAGAGGTGCTTGTTTAGGGCCAACAACGAATAACGTAGTTGAGTATAACGTTGTAATCGAACTCCTAAGAGATGTTATTGCATATGATATCTCATTTTTAGAGCTTCGTCTAGATTTTCAATTGGTGGTGACATAGCTAAACGATCAATATAATGTGCGTGATCCCATGTTGTTTCGATGACTCCTACAGGTATGTCTTCTAGAACAATATTTTAATTATATTACTTATATTCACATTTTTAGAAGTGAAAATTTCGTATTTGATGCATGCGCTAATTATGTATTGGATTGGCATTTGTCACATATGTAAAAGAAACACATACATAATTGTACATAAAATTTGTATACCAAGGCAAAAAGAGACATGTATATATATTATTTCCATGTCTAATAATACAAAAATATGGGTTTTAAGTTACAAAATTCGGGCCCCTAGCCCTGAATGTCCATCTATAGGCCAATACAAAATGCGTCATAGACTATCTATGTCAAGGGCCCTACCCACGCATGTGTCTCTTTGTAGCATACAATTTTGTTGACTAGATGCCTAAATAGCCACACCCGGGCTCAGGGTACATCGACTACATGTTGTTGCATATGTTCTGGCAAGTCCTCAATCTGCACCATCAAAATCTGATGCATAAGGCGATCAATATTTCTCTGGACACTCTGTAAGGTGCACTCCATTTGAGCAACATCGGTGCCTATTTGAGCTTCACTGTGACCTCTGCATCGGTGGTGAGGATATACCTTTGGTCATCTCAGTGCAATATATGTTCATTCATATGAATTTTGTTAGTTATAATCCATCCACAAATATTTTGTTTTACTTTTCAAATAATTAAAACAAAATAAAAATTAAATAATTTGAAAATTGAAAAATATTCTTACCTATCTCTCCGAGTGAACCAACATGAGGCATGGGCATGTCAGGATCACATGAAAATTTTATCCCCTCGTAAGGATAGTCATCTATGGTGATGATTTGACGATCCCACCACATGAAAAAATCATCATCGTGGGAATAAAGGACTCGTCCACCTCCTAAGCATTGTATAAATGTGTCCCACCATATTAAACAAGGTTCTTTGAGTCCATGTGGTGGCATGAAGAATTTTGGGCTAAGTCAGGGAGCTCTCTCAAAGAAGAATGAGCAGAATATGCTTCCATACCCAAAAAATTTCATCTTGCCGGTCTTGCAGTCAGTCAATTGTGCTTTCATGTTCTGTAATAAAGAGGTGCTCTAGTCATAAATCACTAGATGAAGACACTCTACTGCCTAAAACATCTGTGTCTGAGAGGCCTGGTGATGAGCAGGGGACCCTGCAATACAAGTTATATTTTAAAGGATCACTTTTAGACTCAAGTCTTCTATGTTGTGAATTGAGATTTGAATCCCGAGACGTTGTGTATCAAGAGTACAATACTCTGTAATGTAACCCTCTATAGTCATCCATATACCACCTCAAGTCTAGAGATTTACCACATCTTCTTTGTGGGATAAATTGGTAATAAAGTATATATCTTCGACTTTGATGGTCAAGGATTGACCATTCAACCTCTGGATTCCAATATCCAATCAACAATTGCAACAATCTCTTATGTTCCCGCGTGTTGGGACACTCATAAAATTTTCTTATGCCACAGCATTGAATAGCTTCTAGAATTTCTAGATGATCCCAAATCTCTTGGTCATCATCCTCATGCTCTCTCTCACACCATTCTATAGCCTTTTTGCAAATCTTGCAAGGAAAAAACACAATTTTTTTAATTAATTTTTTCTTTCTCATGGACATGTACTCGAGTTCCTTTGGAAACAAGTGTGTACACACGTGCCTATTGTTAAAGACCCTAGTGTATATGTCATGATGTACGTGGTCCACACCAAGCATAGGTGTGTATATTCTCTCCATCTTTCAAAACAAAAAATCTAAATGAAAATGTAGGAAATTCTAAAAAATGCTTGGATGAAAATGAAGATGAATTAGATCTTGTCTACTTGGTCCTAATGGCGATGAATTCCATTGATCATATCTCTCATTATGATCGTTGGAAGTTTGGAGTTTTTTCTACCTTTCTTACTAAATTTGGCAAAAAACACAAATGAAATAAACTTTTTGGTAATTTTTTATATTATATAGAACTTCTAACCCACTTTTATATAGTTTTTTTTTTTCATTTTTGTTATTATATCGCCCAATAGACCATATTTTTAGGATACAATGACTGTTTGAGTTGAGATTTTGCAGGCAAGATGATTGGAATTGTATTTTTTCCCCGCTAAGTCCATGTTTCTAACTCATTGAGGTAATGTTTTTGTCACTGGCATATAGGATAGGATCATTTTTTCCTTGCATTTTGCCTTAGGGTCGACCTCACTTATTGGCGACACAAACCTTTCCAATCGATTCAAGTGTCATTCAGTTCGTGGTACAACCTAATGTCATGGGCATCCTATTTTAGCACCTTCTTTGTCTTTTGGTTCCCATGCTAAATTTATCTCAGGCTCGGGAGTCATGTTAGTCCCTCAATGAAATTGCATCGCAAACCTCATGTCCTTCTCAATATGTTTATGGATTTTTACCCACAAGACACCCATATTTATGTGTTAAGTTGTACTATTGCATTTCATTTCGTTGCTTATGCTTTTTAGCCTAATGTCGGCCTTAACGTGTTGTTTCTTAACCACTTCCTTATGTATTCTCATCAATTTCCAACCTTGCATATTATTGATGTTGCAATTTGACACATGTAACCTAGGAGGAAACATTCCCCCGAGTGTCCATATCCTGCACATGATTTCCTTGCATTGAGAATAGGTATGTTCCTTGCACTTGGAACTAGTTTTCTATCCCATGACACTCATTTACTTCATGTATACTAGCATTCTTTTATTCCTTTTTAGGATTTCATAATATTAAAATGAAAAAAAAATCAAATACCAAAAAAAGAGCATGGGAATGAGTCTTTTGTATCCTTATTGGCAGCAATCTAGTTGCCTTTGAACAAAACATAAAGTTTTGATTCAAGCCTCAACAATTTGGGTTTAGTATGGCTTTAGGAAATTGATCTAATTACACAGAGTTTTTACTCCTCCGACTGGTTATTCTTCTAGTCACTCTGGAGAGTCTATTGTTGCCTCTTGCATCATATACTTATGCCAATTATCACATTCAGTCCATGTTTCCTAAGTCACACAATGTGTCATGTTATTGTTCAAAGGAATTTTAACCTATGTCATCCATTCTGCATAATTCTTGGCTTTCCAAGTCATCCTTCTCGTGTGTCAAGTACATCTCATACTCATAAATATATTTTTCCTATACTTGTGATGGTATAGAGGGTCCTCATTGACTTCCTACCGATAGGTTAATCTCTTATCGACTACAACAAATTGTTCTGAGAGTTTAGCCTAGAGTTTCACACTGTCTCTATTTACATCATTGATAGGTAACCTTACGCTCAACAAATAACATTCCATCATTGGTCGTTGAATGAGTGGTTTCTCTTGTGTTTGATGACAACAACATTATTCACACAATAGGATTTGTGGAGTACCTTGGATTCCATTTGTCCCCATTTTTAGTTTCCCCGCCTTTGTCGACAATCTTCATTATTGGTTGTTATTTATAGGGTCTTCTTCATGCACTATTTACATCTGGTGTATGCAGGCGACATACTTTGTGGTGGTCCTTACAATCTTTTGTCAAAGTCTTTCCAAATATTTGGCCTTATGCTACTCCTCATGTTGGATGATGGGGGATGCCTTAATCCCATCCTTCAAGTGGATCTCTTCCTATCGAATTTAGCACATCTTGCTTTGGGACAGAGATCTAGAGTCATTTTTCAGTACCTTGGGGCTTGCAGTCATTTGTGGCAGGTTCCCTCACTATTGACAATGGGAATACATCAATTTCCCCTGATCGATAGATTATACTAGGTGTTTGACATCAGAACCTCTATTCACACTTGTTAGATTGTATTAGGAACCTTGACTCCCATTATCATTATTGGTGGGTTGTCTCACATTTGTTAATGGTATACAACAATGATTAGTAATCAAACAACGTCTCATTATGTTTGACTCCAACACATCTATTTGCATAGTGCAGACTCGTACCATGACGGTTGGGTTGAAGACCTCGGGAATGCAGTAGCACCACCTCTTTCATGCTTCTACCCAGGTTGCGATTGGATAGTACCACTCCATACATTGGTACTCATGAAGGATCAATTTTCTAGCTCTTGCTCCAGATATCCTTCTTTGATTATGATACATAGATCCATTGTGTATTTGATCATGGCTATAATATATGTTTGACATGGATCCACAGTGTATCTCTTTCATGGCCATGATCAATGCTATATATACATCTTACATGGATCCACAATGTACTTGATTGGCTTCCACACTTATCATCACACCTAAGCATGGGTAATCCCTCCATGGAAATTGAGTTGTCCTGTATTGTTTCTGTGTTGGTTGTTGTCCTTAGATTGGATTTCAGTGACCTTCACCACTGACTAACTTCTCTTGAAGAATTATAATGTATTCTAGCCATTAGTTTCTCTTCTAACCTCACACAATAGGGGGCATCTGTTATAGCGTCAAATGCCACCTTTGAAGCTGTGGTTCTCTTGTTGGCCTTATCCCTATCCTCCTTACAAAAAAATATTCTCCATACATCCTTGAGTCCTTCTAAAAAACAATATATTGAATGATGTACGTGCCCTCACAGCTATGCAACCCATGTACACATGGGCTACTTAAGGGACACCCATTTACATGCTAATAAATTTCCAAAAAAATATAATTATGCCCAAATTAATGATGAGTCACAGGATTCGTTAGTTTTCTAACTCATTTTTCTCGTACTTAATTGTCTCTAACTAACTAGAGACTGCATAAAAGGAACATTTTCCTCATGGAGAAAGGTAATGATACTTTGCACATTCAAGCAAACACTCATTTGACTATTCCCATCGAGTCTGTAAGCCCATTATATCCCTGTTGTTGTTGATTTCTTGACCTAAAAACCCTTGTTTCCATTTTCCCTCTGATCACCAACCTTATCTTTCCAAGTGTTTCTCTCTATACTCTCTTTGGGCATGTGGTGACTTCAGTGTCAGGAACATCCTTATAGTAGGATCCAAGGTTGAGGAATCTAGGATCTCTTTCGACAGGGAATCACTACATCGAGTAGGTATAAGATTTAACCACCTTGCTATTATTCATCAATGTTACAAAAACTCGTTCCTTCGAAGTATCTTGTGTTATTATTGTTCATATTTACAAATATTTTGTATACACTTCAGTAGAATACTAATTGCTTCGTTCTTTTCCGTTATTTTTCATAAAACTAACAGGTAGTTATCACTATAAATACATCTTTGTATATATATACTTGTTCAATCTTTTTGCAGGTTGTAGAGAGGCCATTGGGAGGCAGCGAAAGGACTCCGTAAATCGGGAACAACACCGAACATTGGGATCATTGTGAGTTGATTTTTCTCTTTTTCAATAAGTTAAAAAATTTCTATGAAATTCGATTATTTTATCTTAGTTTGGTATTTTGTTTGGAATGCACTTTTTATATGGTCATTGGTACATTGCAGTAAGCCCACTATTGCAGGGGATCTTCCCCAAAAGCAATAATATACTTTGGTTGAAGGGTTCAACAACTTGAGATAATGATTGAGCTAACCCTTGAAGTTTATTTATACATCATATATATTATTAGTAGTATATGTTTTTTTTTTTAGTGTTTGAAATTTTCCTTTCTGTTGTTTGAATTAAAATTAATATTTAAATTTAATTCAAAATATGTAAGGTTTTAAATTTTGATATTTGTGATTAAATATCTCAATTATGAAGTTTTATAGTTTACTTTGTTTTTTCCTCACACCCTAGTTGGGTTTCACCCCATGAGCATCGAAGATAGCACGTGGATGATTGAGCTCCAATAGGTAGTAGGTTTGAGTAGAGTGGCTTAACGATGTCTCTTGAGGATCACTTGGGTGTTTTCTTGGCTTGTAACCGAGGTATTTTGGTTATGGCATGTAATTAATTTGGCCCTACAACTTATTCCCTTTTTCATTCTTGCCAGTTGTTTGTGGCATATCTATAATATATGTTTATGATGTTGCTTCCTTGTGCTAGTTCCACATATGGTGATATAGTTTCACAGTTTATGATCATGGGAGTGCTTATTGTTTGATTCCATATATCTTATGTCTAGATCTTGGCCTATTGTTGTAGAGTTCATGCTTGAGGGATCTACATTCAAATCAAATTAGGGTTGGGTCTTCACACTAATTATTTTTTTCTCTAGCATGTCATAGTATCCAAATCTACTCATGGGGTGTTTTTCTCCAGCATGTCATAGTAGCCAGATCTACTCATGGGGTGTGGTTTTGACTTCTCATGGTGGCTTGTTCTATAGCCTAACCTAGGTTTTTGTTCCCATTTCAAGGTAGCTCTAGTGTCCTTTCATGGTTTGATGATTGAGGTTTCAACTATTTTTTATTGATGTAGTCTTAAAAGTATATCATCCCCATACACTCTATCAAGAGTCTATGAAGGATTGTGTCAATTGTGATATTTGCATAAACTACTATAAATTAATATTACAACCTATTTTTTATATGAAATACATTTTATTATGTTATTTTTATAATAGTTAAAAAAAAGAATTAATTTGTTTTTAAGAAAATTATTGCACCAAGAGTAGCAAGCTGTTATACAACTCAGTATGGCATTAGCATTATGTTAGATAACACTACATTTAAAAAAAAAAGTCCGCTCAATTAAGAAAATAACAATAATAAAAATAAAGGGGGCTCAGTTACAAAAAAATCAATTACATGCACCATAAAGTCCACTCAATTTAAAAAAAAAAAACAATAAAAAAATAAAGTCAGCTCAATTAAAAAAAATATTTACATGCATCGTATAAAACTTGATATGGAATGAAATAATAATAAAAAATAACACGTTACAAAATTGAATCTATGTTGCTCTTACAAAAAATTGTAACTAAGAATATTTGTATTAATTGTTTCAAAAGTTGTTTCTCATATTATATTATTAATCTATTATAAATTCCTCATATTCTTTTTCTTTGGATTATATCTCAATAATGTGAATTTATTTTATTACTCCCTATTACAGGTATGGGACTATAGCAATCGGTTTTGCATTGAACGTGATTTTGTTTTTGCATTGTCTAAAAATTCAGTGCTTTATTTCATAGTTTAACTTTGTTGCAAGCAACCGTTGTTTTTACTGGCTTCTGATTGGTCCTTCAAAACAACATCTTATTGTCGGACCGGTGATGAGAATTTAATAGGTAATTTAATTCCACATGTTTAGCGGATGGTTGGAACAAGTGCATATACGGGTGCAGAACTGATGCATGTACAAGAATTTAATAAGAAATTTAATTATGCAGTTGTGGTGGATGGTTAGAAATGGTGCATGTACGAATGTGGAATGGGTGCATGTACAAGTATCAAAGTCTCGATGTATAGGTAATGAATGAGTGTATTTTATTTACTAAGTGTTCATTGTCCTGAAGATGTATAATTAACTTTTATTAAATTAATAAACAAGTATTAATCTTTTAATTATTTGTATAGAACTATATTACAAAAAATTTAAAAATCGTTTTTACACCAACTAACAAACATCATTATCAAATACTATGTACTGTGTTATAAAATTTAGTCTTTGCGGGGATAGAAATGTGCAGAAGTGCAAAATCTATATGTGTGCGAAATATATGTCTGTGTTGAAGATGTATTTTATTTATTAAGTGTTTGTTGGGTGGGGATATACCTGTGCAGAGGTGCATAAGCTATATCGGTGCAAACTATATGTTTGTGTTGAAGATGTATAATTAACTTTTATTAAATAATAATTAACTTTTATTTTTAATATATGTATATATAGAAAAAACATTTTGTTAAGCATATGCATATGCATAACAATATTCTATTATTGATAACATTGATAACTATTAGACTAAGTGTTCGATGTGCGAGAATATACTTGTGCAGATGTGTGGAAGCTATATGTATGTGGACTATATGTTTGTGTTGAAGACATGTTTTATTTACTAATTAGTGTTCGTTGTGAAGGGATATACTATGTGAAGGTGAAAAAACTATATCTATGCGGACTATATGTCTGTGTTGAAGATGTATAATTAACTTTTATTTTTAATATACATATATACGTAAAAAAAGATTTATTAAGCATATGCATATGCATATTCATAACAATATTCTATTATTGATAACATTGATAACTATTTAGACTAAGTGTTCGCTTTGTGGGGATATACTTGTGCAGAGGTGTGGAAGCTATATGTGTGTGGACTATATGTTTGTGATGAAGATGTATAATTAACTTTTAATAGATTAATAAATAATTAATAATCTTTTAATTATTTGTATAGGATTATATTAAAAAAATTAAAAATCATTTTTACACCAACTAAGAGACATCATTATCAAATACTATGTTATAAAATTTAGCCATAATTTCTATCATTTACATCAATTTCAATCACTTACAAAAATAACTACATCATTTTTATGTATTTTATTTACTAAGTGTTCCTTGTGCGGGGATATACATGTGCAGAGGTGTGGAAGCTATATGTGTGTGGACTATATGCCTATGTTGAAGATGTATTTTATTTAATAATTGTTCACTGTGTGGGGATATACAAGTGAGGAGGTGAAAAAACTATATCTGTGTGGACTATATGTTTGTGTTGAAGATGTATAATTAACTTTTATTTTTAATATACGTATACAAGTAAAAGGAATTTTGTTAAGTGCATGTATATGCATAACGATATTCTATTATTGATAACACTGATAACTATTAGACTAAGTATTCATTGTGCAATTTAGTCTATTTAAACTATTAGACTAAGTATTCATTGTACGACATTGGAAGATATAGGTGTGTGGACTATTTGTCTGTGTTGAAGATGTTTTTTATTTATGAAGTGTTTGGTGTACAGGGGTATACTTGTGCGTAGGTACGAAAGCTATATCTATGCGAACTATATGTGTGTGTTGAAGATGCATAATTAACTTTTATTAAATTAATAATTAAATTTTATTGTTAATATACGTATATGTGTAAAAAACATTTTGTTAAGCATATGCATATGCATAATAATATTCTATTATTGATAACATTGATAACTATTAGACTAAGTGTTCTCTTTGCAGAGATATACATGTGCAAATGTGCGGAAGCTATATGTGTGTGGACTATATGTTTGTGATGAAGATGTATGATTAACTTTTTTTAAATTAATAAATAATTATTAATTTTTAAATTATTTGTATAA
>JASDQU010099857.1:440362-455055 GCA_032191745.1 Picea mariana
GTACCATAAACAAGTGCATCAACCATGCACCAACCTGTACCAAATAACCTGTAATCAACCTGTACCATAAAAAAGTGCATCCAACCATGTACCAAGTATGTACCAATCATGTGTCAACTACTCATCAACTATGACTCATCAATATGTACCAACATCATCAACTATACACCTCATGCATGTGCCAACTCATCAACTACTTGTCTCAACCATGTACTCAACATGTACCTTAACCAAAATCCCTCATCAATTTCATCATCCAAATCTGATTTGTAGCTCTGTAATAGATTACCTGGTGTATATCATCACATTCCTACAAATATTCCTTAACTTCAACAATAAGAGACTAGCATTTTCATAAAACTTTTCTTTAGTCTCACATGCCTAGTTTTGGATTAGTCAACAACCCTAACTTGAAGTAATCATAACTTTGTACCTGTAATGTATAAAGATTTGAAACTGATACACAACGTTCTTTAGTGTGTTTTATGCAATTCCTCTAGGTGTCACTACTTTGAACCTCTCAGAAAATGAGTTATAGAAAAAATGGCATACCTTGCTGAATTCTGTCTTATTCTCGAGAGCGACCTTGTAGAGCATGCCCCACATGAAATGTTTGTTGAATTGATCTGAAATTGTTACAAAGCATACTACATACTATACCCTAACCAATACATTTGGTTTCACTAAATTTGGATCTGTTATGAAGAAGTTATGACGTTTTTACCCGAAACACTTGTTTTTGACTAGTTTTAGGACTAGCCACAAACCCTATTTTCCACAGAGTGTAACTCCAAAAATACAATGACCCACAAGATGAATTTTTTACCACACATAATTGGATATGTTTTATCAATGGAATAGCAATTTCACGGTCTGAATCATTATAGAAAATTTTTTTATAGTGAAAATGGTGAGATGACCTGTAAATAACATACCTTAGAAAGCACCATCAAAAGAATTTATCCTTCCTTGCATTTCAGCCTTCTTTTCTTCACCTTCCCTTAGAATTTCAGCTTAGATATCCTTGGTTACCTCAGACACCTATAGATATTCAATATGCTCAACTTTCATTAAAATGAGAGAGCCTTGCCTCTTATTTATACTCTCCAAGTAGCTTCCTTAAAAACATCTTCTAGGTCACTTGGTCCCACTTTCCTTATTTTAGGGTTAACCCACTTCTAATTTCTCCATTAAATTTATTATTGAAATAATTTATTTTGTATTCAATTTGAATTATAATACACTCATTACTTCACTTTATTATTTACCTTTTAAAATCTCTTAAACCACTTTGATCTTTTGGGGCTTCTAGATGACATATGAGGGTCCTCCAACTTCGTAAGGCCATAAATCTCAAACCGTGAGGAGTTATGTGACGTTCCACATACCACCAGAAATAGAATGACATGTAATATACATATAGAATAGTATTATCTTAAAATATATCATAACTCATACCGTTATCCATCAAACAAACTTGGGTCCATTACCCAAACCTGGGGTCTTCAACTTCTCATGGCCATAACTCTCTAACCGTGAGGAGTTATGTGACGTTCCACATACCACCAGAAATGGAATGACAAGCACTATCCATCTATGATAGTTTACTTGAAAAATTCATTGTCCTTCATGTCATTATTCCACAATTAAGCATGGGTTCTCTAACTCCACAAAGTGTCTTCCCGTGAGGGCTTTCACCATAAGGGGACCACTTTGGAGTTCATCCATCTTTACTTCTTATGAACCATGACAAGAAAATAATGAGACATATTTACATCAAACAATATTGGGTCCATTACCCAAACCTTTGTGTTGTGGGGCTTTCTTCAAGGGTTGACATCAATGACAACCAACCTTAATCAACAAGTGCAACACTACTTATATGATAAGAACCTCATATTCCAATTTCATCCATTTGTATCAATACACCTTTCAACTTGCCTTATAACCTTACCAAAAACTCTTAGGTATCCAAACAAATTCTCCACTAGTTTAATATTTCTTGTAAGATAATAACCTCAAATTCCAATTGCACCAACTATATCGATACAACTTTTAACCTATCTTCTTAGCTTACCTTGAAAACTCTAACAAGCTCAAAACAAATACTCGACTAGCTCAACAATGTTGTACCCATTACACATAGGCTTCGATTCTAGCCTCAAAGTTTCATTTTCCCCCGCTTCAAAGTACTTTACATCTACCTTATACAATTTGCAATGTTTCTAGTCCTCTTTGATCTTACAAAGACTCCATTAATTACACCAAATAAGTGCACTCACATTTCTACATTACATAATTTTTTAAACAATTTTAATACAATAAAATTTATGAACAAATGATAATATTTCCATTATCGTCCACAACCTCATTGAGGGTACAAATTATTTGATGATAGATCTCGACTACGAATTGAAAGTTTTATTCATAAAAAAAAGTGGTTTATAATCATTCGCTAGTGCCTTTTTTAGAAAGTGAATTTCTTATTCCACTTCATCATTTTCTTCCAATTTCTCATTGGCTCTTCTTATTTTATACATAATAAATTAATTATTTGCACCTAAATGAGATTGAAACAACATTACTATATATATTCTTGGTGCTTCATATACACCTAAGAATGTGCACCAAGCACGGTGTACTTACTATATATATTGTTAGGTGTGCTTCATATACACCAAAGAATGTGCTTACTCTATATACTCGGTGCTTAATATGGTTGTGCTAGTCTTGATTGGATTCCATCCATATGCCACCTTTCTCATCAAATGGAATAAAACTCATTATGAAATGATTGTTGCAGGGAAAGTGAGCTTGTGCTCATTTTAATGTCGCCTTGTGTGAGTAGTTGTAGTTGTTTTCAATGAGAAACATTGTGTGAGTAGTTGTAATTGCTTTATCTTAGTAAAGACAAACATTGCTATGTACCAGACTTTCTGCTTTGTGTTGTCATCTCATTCTCACCCCTTTTGCATGGCTATGTATGACATGCGATTGGATAGGTCTTTTATTTATGAATGGTACATGACATAGCATTGACATGCTATGTGGAATGTAATAGAACACATGTCTACATTATTAAACATATAATGATGTCAAAATATCACCATTATGGAATGTAATAGAACACATGTCTACATTATTAAACATATAATGATGTCAAAATATCACCATTATTGTTTAAACAATGCACAATTCTCTATATAATTATATTTATTTTATTAAAAAAAAAATTTAAAAAATAAGTAAGAAAAACTCATTTACCTACAAATGTTGCAATATAAAATACATACATGTGCAATGTGAAGATACATACATGTCGCTAATTCAGTTAAGCAAAAACATAAACATATATACAATGAACATAACTCTAAAGTGTCATACCAAGACACCTTATTAGTCCCTGCCTCGTTAGGGATTATAACTTTCGGTTAGGGAGTCAAAAGAACTTCACTATTTATTATTTTCCTCAAATATGAAATCATGTCCAAAGTTTCAATATAATTTGAAATACCATGTCCAAAGTTTCCATATAATTTGAAATTCACTTGATTTTTTTAGAAAACAATTTTATTTTTTTCATTTATAAAATTCTATATCTCTAATTTCTAATTGGTTTATAGCAAGGTGATATGACATTATTCCTTTGGTGTATGTCATTTCTTTTTTGGATATGTTGAAATTAAAATATCAAATTTCTGATTCACCATTTGGGTAGGCTCTGAAACTGTAGGCATTAAATTTTGACAATTCTGTAATGGAAGTTATGCAGTAGTCAGAAATTTCATCATTCTTCTGTCTAGACTTGTCACCTCCTCACAAATTGGCCACTGTGACACCTTTGTTGGCTTACCACCGCTATCCCTAATCGTCTCCATCTCAAACATATCATAGTTTGGCTCTCCATCATTTGGGAGTTGGACCATAAAACATGTCATGTAACATTGAGTATCTCATGCCTTATTCTTGTACTTTTATAGCATGGAGATCATATACATGTCCTACTTCCGATATAATCCCAATGGCTATGGCCAACGCAGAGTCCATGACTATATTCTAGGGTTCGATTCTGATAATTTCAAAATAGAAAAAACTAGTCATAATCCTGAGCATGAACACTTCAATTTTTTTTACAGTATTCAGGTCTCTGTGTCGGATACATAGATTCACAGTTAAATCCAAATATAATACATGGATAATGGAAGGATGTCTAACGTACCCGCCATGATGTGATTGTGCAGGGGGCCTTCTAAAAACTGAGATAAACTGGTTGAGCTCCATTCCCAGTTCCAAGAATCCAAAATACATCGAAACTAAACCTCACAGGTTCAATTCCCACGATGGAGCCTCCTCATCAAAGAAGGTACCAAGGGTTTGATGGCTAGTTGTGCAACGATCATAAGATTGTGTGTTCGTGGTGTTCATCATATTTATCAATTCCATCTTGAGGTGCTTGTCCATGATGTTGCTTGATCGATCGGTGTACAACAACTTTTACTGGTCGGCGTAAAGTCCCTTGCAACTTTTGGTAAGTGGCTAGGCTACAATATCTTTGTCCATTTCATTGAAACTATATTTTATTGCTTCATTATTTTCCTACCAAGAACAATAAAGGAAATATTTACATTCATAACCTACTAGGTTTCAAATCCTACTGATAGTTTGGTTTTTCCTCCAGTGGTTCGTCTCCCTTCCCAGATAAAATTTTCACTATTAATACATAGATTTAGCTTAAAATAGAGAGGTGCAACATGCTCTAAAGATGTTTCTCAATATTTATTATCACCCACAACAAATCCGGCTGAATTTTTCCAATCTGTTGATCACTCGGAAATCCTATCATAAATGATATTGCTTACAACAAAGTACGATCTAGGTATTTTGCAACAACTTTTACGCTTCTGTTGGGACTGGTTTTACGCTTCCGTTGAGATTGGTTTTATATATTTCATGGAGAAAACTCCAATGAACTATCCATCTAGTTGATTGTACTGCAACAACAAACCTTCCTTGTCCATAATTAACTGATGTTTTCTAGCTTAAAGAGGTCCTCCTCCAATTTTCTTGTGCATTCTAATTTGTAGCATCTCCTCTATGACATCAACAATTATCTACACAGTTTCATTGTCATATTTCAGTTGATCAATTTCATAACTCCTTGCACACACTTTGAACAGCTCAAGACAAGGATGAGTCAGGTAACATAACCTGTGCAAACCCCGAAATCCAAGCTTTGCCCAAAATAACATCTGTTCTCTGATCACCACACATGTTCTCTGATAGTTTAAGGGCTATTTACTACCGTGATGTGGTGTCCATGGTTTGGGTGAATCAATTCCTAAAATCCAAGCTTTGCCCATAATAACATCCCCCACCCTCTTTTTTGTGTCTGAGATGCTCATTGTCCATGTTCTCTGATAGTGTACGGTTTATTTCTTACAGTGGTGTGGTGTCCATGGTTTGGGTGAATATGTTGTAAATACTTTTCATCATGAAGACAAGCATTAGCTTTATTTTATAGATATTATAGACATTTTTGGCAGCAGAGGCAGTTTATGTTGTTTGATATTGAGACACAAGTATGGAGAATTCAAAGTATTTGCATATTTTTACAATGAAAAATACTTGTAGAAGCAAGAGTTTGTGGTCGTTTTGGGATGGAGTTTGGCGAAGTGCAACTAAATTTTATGAAAATCAAGAGAAAAGTATGGAATTTGAACTTATTATCCGGTGCTGCTTTCCATTTGGAGTGCCTGCGTGAAGTTTAGTAAGCATGGATGCTCAATTGTAATGCATACTTTCAAATTTGCTCCACTCATGTCATCTTTCAAATTTGAGAGGTGTAATGAACTAACCAGCATGGCCTATTCATGATGTGATCGCTTTTGCGGTGCCATCTTCATGTTTTCTTCTCCTAATATAAAACCATAGTTTCATTTTGAAGATCTCGGGGGACCACTAACCACTCACACATGGAATTTTGTACATCGATGTGTAACTGGTTGAACTAACTTTCCAACTTCATTATCCAATCTAGTCCTTTGTTACATTAACTTTAATATAAGAAAAGAATATTTTTTTTAAATGAATTATATATGTAAAATCTATAATATTATATATAATAATAAATGATAGATTTATTTTATTTTTTTAATGAAAAAAAATTTATATTGATAACGGATAAATGAATATACATGTTGCTGCTCCAAAAGTTAGGACTACTAGTGTTGTAATCACTCTAGTATCACCCTTCCAATAAAAAAACTCTCTTCCAAACTTAAATTGAATGTATTTATACATTCATATTAATCAACATATATAAAGGTTTGCATGTTACATCTTATACACATACAAAAGCTATGTATATCAATAGTTAAAGCCACAATTCCATACAAAATTTCATACAAAAGCTATGTATATCAACATTTAAAGCCATAATTCCATCAACTATGTCTCCTCAATTTTAATTTTTAAATTTATGCAAGTGTATATGAAATTTAGTCCCCACTTAACAACTCAAAAATGACTCAAAAATGAATTGTATTTTTTAATCAATAATAATAAATTTTCATATTTTTATACTAAAACATTCCATACAAAAGCTATGTATATCAACATTTAAAGTCATAATTTCATTGACTATGTCTCCTCAATTTTAATTTTTAAATTTATGTAAATGTATATGAAATTTAGTCTCCACTTAACAACTCAAAAATGAATTGTATTTTTTAATCAATAATAATAAATTTTCATATTTTTATACTAAAACATTCCATACAAAAGCTATGTATATCAACATTTAAAGCCATAATTTCATTGACTATGTCTCCTCAATTTTAATTTTTAAATTTATGTAAGTGTATATGAAATTTAGTCTCCACTTAACAACTCAAAAATGAATTGTATTTTTTAATAAATAATAATATTTTTTTATATTTTTATATTAAAACTCGTCAAATTCAACCAATCCATCCAATCCATCAAGACACTTCATCTCAAACATAACCCAAATATGTCGCTGACAACAATACATTTCTAAAATAATTATTCAATTGAAAGTAAAAATATTTATGACACACTTTGTATGGAAAAAAACATTCCACATAAAGGTATATACACTTGATCATTTCTTCTTATCACATGTATTTACTATCATCATTCATGGTGATATCATGACATATTTTTCAAACAAAGATATGGATTCTTAACAAATTGTGATTCTCAACTTTAGCCATTCTATATGTGTATAGAATAAGAGTTATAGTCATTTTATATGTGTATAGAACCAGAGTATTAACATGGAACAAAATTTTGATGTAAGGATATGTCATTGAAGTAAAATAGTGTGTAGTATCAAATAGATAATAATCATAAACTAAAGAGAGCTTACAAAACATGATACCAAAACCACCAACAATGTTAATATTAGAGTGAGGAAGAAGGGATTGGCACCCCGAAACCAATAAAAACTAAGATAATCATGCAAAAAAATTATATTTGAGAATTTTGTCATCATACAGTCTTTGAAATGTTCTTCCAAGTGGTTGTATTTTCTTTCTCCATTATGACCCTCTTCATTGTCCCATTGCAAATAGGCTTCGATTCTAGCCTCCAAGGCCCCCCTTCTCTCACTTCAACATGCTTTACTTCCACCTTTTACAATTTAGAAAGTTGTTGGCCCACTCATATCTTATAAAGACTCCATTAATTGCATAAAAAAAACATACTCACCTTTCCACATTGGACAATTTTTAAACATTTTTCACACAATAAATTAATGAACATATGAGATTGTTTCCATCATCATTCATAGCCTCATTGAGGGTAAAAACATTTGATGGTATATCTGCACTATTGATTTAATCATCCATCACATTGAAAATAATTATTAATCAATTAATCATGCCTTCTTCTTCCAATTTTTCGTTGCCTCTTCTTCTTCTTTTATGTGCAATAAACTATTATTACCCAAAATACGATATTGAAGCAAAATTACTATAGATACTATTAATGCCCAAAATACGAGATTGAAGCAAAATTACTATAGATACTTTGTGTTTCCAATATGGTGAAGAATGTAGACAAAACACATTTAATTTGGTTAGTATAGTCATAATTTGATTCCATCCCTTGTGCCACATTTCCCATCAAATGTAATAAATAACAATGTCACCATGAAATTATTGGTGTGTGATAAGTCATCTTGTTCTCCCTGCCTTGTGTGATTAGTTGTAATTCATATCCCTTATTGAATACAAACCTTGTTATGTACCATAATCATTTTGTCATCACATTCCTACCCCTAATCCATGGTTGTGTACTATGATTAATTCTTAAAGTGTATATTATATTGATGAAAATACCTCATGCATGTTTAATTCTATACAAGTGTTGCATGGCAGCGTAGTCCCTGCCGCCATGTAAGCTCTAAAATGAAAAATGTATTGGATTTACAATTTGAGCTTAAATTTTTTTACCAACTAAATGACCTAAAGAAATCTGCTTGGATAGGAACTATAGTCACATGTTGCCTATGACATGAACTAATAAACTATTTGTGAATCAAAATTTCAAAGAAATGAATAAAGTTGAAGGATGACCATAGGCATTGGTATTCCCTAGCGCATCGTTTCCTAAACTTTTGCGCAAAATAAAATTGACTACAGAAAGCACCAACAAAATTCTTGAATAATGAATAACATCACCTTGAGTTACACAATTCATGAATAACAACTAACATCACCTTGAGTCACACAAGCATATTTTAAGCCACCTATTTAGATATTGAAATAACCCTCGTGGAACCCAATCCTTCTGCCATAAGCATGTAAACTCAAGTTATATTTGATAAGAATTCATGTGAATGCATGTCGTAAGCATGCTAAATCAAGTTATATTTGATAAGAATTCATGTGAAAATTCATGTGAATGCATGCCATAAGCATGCTAACTCAAGTTATATTTGATAATAATTCATGTGAATGCATGCTAGCTGCGATGATATTCGATTTTACTACTATATATTTTTATTCCTCACTTTGTCATCCATCAAAACAAAATTTCAATTAGAAAAATGGTTTGGGTGGTGTAATAACGATAGGAAGGAAATAGAATCTATTGATCTCAGGGGAAAAGATATCGGCTTTTCATATCATCCATCACCATTCCATAGTCACATACCAACTTGATCAAATGGATCTTTCTTCAGAAACATGTGTTCCCCTCGATCTCCCCAATCTAAATTAGTTGTTTTCCCATCGAGCAACCTGTGGAGCTTAGTCAAAGAGGAGCGATACAGTTCGTGCTAGGGTACCTCCTGCCAATCAATCTACATAAGGTGCATTCATATTTTCTCAAAACCTGAGAATGAAGGTAAATAGGGTTTCCTCCATACTCTACACCATCTGGATCAGTTAACTATAATTTTATATCAGCGTTGTATGTGTCTCTGAATTGAGCAACTGCTTGGCCATTGCGACAAAAATAGCCCCTTTGCCTCTCCTTTGGAAGATTCAGCATAAAATAGCCCCATAATAAAAAACTAACCTCGTCTCAAAAAGGGTGATGGATTTCTTGCTTGTCCGAGGTAGGAAGTCAAGGAAAGACCACACTATACCACTACTATTGGCCACACTCTACCACTACTATTGTATCGATTATTATCATGATTATGGAAAGGATTGTTACTAGTATTTGACCATCTTAATTCTTTTGCATTATCGTACAGATTTCAGAGGTATTCTATTGGCCTGTAAATCTGCATGACATGCCTGAGAACTATCTTTAAACATTGCATAAACTTAGTGGGGATAATGAGATTACTAACATGTTTTATTTCCTATTTTCAAGGAACAATCTCGCTTATGTTGCATGGCGCACCACCCTTCACTTGTTACACTTGTTTATTGCAGAGCACCAACTTTCATTCGTTGCATGCCTTGGAAGGTGCAGAGGGAAAGATGTGATTTACATGTATGTCCAACTAGCATAACATGGCTCAAGAAAGGATCTACACTTTTGATATGAATCATCATATATGAATAATTAATTATTATTATGTGAAATTCCATGTCTTTTTCCCACAGTGAGTTGGAAGCTTGCATGCAATGACTTTGTCCCACCGACATTTCAAATCTTTCCTGCAATGAATGTTACAGAAGTGGACGATGGCTAAGCCACTGCTGCACTCAGACATTTACAATGGAAACCACTATTGCACTCAGACATTTACAATGGAAACCAATCCTCTTATCGGGTTCTCTGTGATGCATTTCAGGTAATCATTTAGATATTCAATGCCCTCCTTCCTTTTGATGCTTCTGGCTTCTGTATTTTGTATTATTCTCCCATTTCTATGCTTTCTCATGGATCATGCAATGCAACACTAGTTTGATCTTGTTTGTGAGAGTTTCAACTGGTATTCTTTTGTTGTCGTTTGACACCCAAACCTGGGGCTATAATCACAATAGATCCCTATGTTGGAGACCCTGTGTTGGAGAGGAAGATATGATGTTTTCTTTAATTGACAGTTGTTTTGATGCTTACTTGATTCGTATGATTGAGAGGGCGATATCCATTATTTTCTATAATGGAGGTTTGTGCTTAGAAGTAGTATTACGCCTATGTAGGTATTCCACTCGATTGAACCTCCCCTTCCACCATTCCCATTGGGTTTACCTCATTTACAAGTTGACTCTATGGCAGCAAGAAAAGGCGATCTTGTGCTATACTCCAGTGATCCTTTGCCTGCCTATCGAGGCACGCAAAATCCCATCGTGTCCCAGATAACATTCCATAGATCTCACTCTTTCTATGAACCTTTTACCCTTTGGACCTTTACTTTTGGTTTGTAAAACCGGAGCCCCTACCCTTTCTCTCCATGCATTGAACTGTCAAGTTCACTGAGCAGCTTAGCGTAAGGAAGTGAAGCTAGTCTCCTGAACGTAAGCTAATAAGCTAGAAAAGTTGTGTCCATTATTGAAAAAAGAACTCGTTGATAAATTGAACAAGATTAGTCTCACGTTGCACAAAACCGAAAGCCTGCTTGTTCCTTATAGCTTCATCCTGTTATGATTACGCTACAAGGCATTTCATCAGAATTTTGATATTATTTGCACACAATGAGAGTATCGTGCGAGTCAATTTCAGGTAGAAAGGTGGTTAGTTTGTATCAAAATCAGTGCGAATCCCTCTGAGAGAAATGTATATTGGCAGGGAAAGTGGCGGTTCAGTTATGGTGGACATGTTCAGTGTAGATGAAATACAGTGGAATGGAAAGAGATTCAGAAGTGTAAAATAGTAGGCGTGAGTTGTGACTGAGTGTGTCGCTCAGGCGGATAACCGTTGGGAAACTTAGCAGATTTTTCAGTAGGTCTAATTAGCATATTTTATGTCTATGATTTTCTTCATCCTTGATCAACTTCTTAGTGTGACCAACTTAGCCTCTTCTAACACACGCCACCTGGTATCAAACCCTTCAAACATGTTTTTATGTGTTCCATGGCCTGGTCATCCAATTATGATCTTGGAGATGGTTCAACAAGTCTCTTTGGGATATGTCATACTAAACTCCAGTCAAAGTGATGAATGCTTTCTTTAGTATTCATATCATTTGTCCGTGAGAAAAATATGAATGCAGACTCTTTCATATTTAAAAGATTATGTTGGCAAGCTTCAAGCCACATATGTTTTAATAGTGAAGATTAAACAACAATTCCAAACAATTTTCAAGGGTTCAAACAATTCTAATGCTTCGTTCTTTGTGAAGTAAGCGACCTATATTGTACCAATGTATCATCTTTCAGTCAATGGATGCTCTGCAGTCTAAATCCCATTTGGAAATTTATATATGTTTCCTTGATATCAATGCCGGAATTGTCAAACATTCTAGACAAGCTGGATGAATTTTAAATCATGTCAGTTCCCCACAAACAAGGAAAATAATAAAGCTATTTGATTTTGAAACAAAGCTCGCCAACTGCACATTACAAGGACTGTAATACATTACAGTATTAATACCTTAGACGTTGTTGAGATGCCTGAAGATCTACTCCAGTAAGTAAAGCACGTTTTACTTCCTTGGACTTGAACCGGTCCTGATATCATATTTTTCAAATGGAATCCCTCCTGCAGGTAGTAATATGCTAATTAGACCAGACTTTGAAAATGGCAGTGTAGAAGGATATGGCGGTGGAGAAAGGCCTATGTTGATGTTGAAGCACATTATGGTGGTGGAAGAAGATGGTAGAGTGTTGAAAGATGAAGGTTGCTTGGCAGACTGAAAAAATGATATGGCAGTGGAAGAAAGCGATAGAGTGTTGACAGATGAAGGATGCTTGGAAGACTAACAGTCTAATGATAGACAAAGGCAGTGATAAATAAAATTCTGCATCTAATTCTAAAGAAAATGTACAATGTACAAAAAACTTAGGCTATCTAAGATGATGAGGTCAAAAAACTTGCTAGGTTGGCAATAAGAGTTCCATCTCGTCTACCAATGGTATGTTCAAAAAATCAATTTAAATAAAGAGAAAGAATAATTGTTTTTGTTCTCTTATGTAAAAGTTTGAAAAAATCAATTTAAATAAGGAAAAAAATAATTGTTTTTTTTCTCCTATATAAAAGAAAAGAAAAAAAATTAATAAAAGTCAAACACAAACTATTAGACATTCAAAGCTGCATCGAAAGCTAAAGTCCATTGCTTGCCTTCTACAGGGACTAATAAGATACGATTGAATGTAAAACATTTTGTGTTGGTGAAGCTTATAGAACTAGTGTAACTCCATTCTTATTGTTGGACACACCTACCACACTTAGAGGGGGGGGGGGTTAATGAGTGTGGGGATTTTTTTCCCAAAACTTCTCTCTTACACAAAAACTCCTTAGTTAACATTCAACATTTGCTCATTACTCATTGTTGTCATTTATAATCAGTTAGAAGTGAATACATATCAACAACATATCATCAACAAAACATCTCTACAAAGAACACAAGATGTATGTACAATATTTCTTTTTATTATGGAGTTCAATCCGGGGGTTTTTCAGCAAAAACTGAATAGAGTACAACTCTACAACAACACCAGCTCTATATGCAATACTCAGCTTACATTCTCAGCACCAACTGAGATGAGGCAACAATCCTCAATAGATATCAATCTGTCAACATAAACAAGTGCATCAACCATGCACCAACCTATGCCAAACAACCTGTAATCAACCTGTACCATAAACAAGTGCATCCAACCATGTACCAAGTATATACCAATCATGCGTCAACTACTCATCAACAATGACTCATCAATATGTATCAACATCATCAACTATACACCTCATGTATGTGCCAACTCATCAACTGCTTGTCTTAACCATGACTAGTTTTGGATTAGTCAACAACCCCAACTTGAACTAATCATAAATTTGTACTTGTAATGAATAAATATCTAAAACTGATACAAAATGTTCTTCAATGTGTTTTATGCAATTCCTCCAAGTGGCACTACTTGGAACCTCTCAGAAAAGGATTTATAGCAAAAATGACATACCTTGCTGAATTTTGTCTTATACTAGATAGCGACCTTGTAGAGCATGCCCCGCACACAGTATTCATTGAATTGATCTGAAACTATTGCACCACATACTAAATACTATACCCTAACCAACACATTTTGTCTCACTGAATTTGGATCTTTTATGAAGAAGTTATGACGTTTTTACTTGAAACACCTTTTTTTGACTAGTTTCAGGACTAGCCACAAACCCTATTTTCCACGGAGTGTAACTCCCAAAATACAATGACCCACAATATGAATTTTTTACCACATATACTTGGGTATATTGTCTCAATGGAATAGCAATTTCACAATCTGAATCATTATAGAAAAACATTTATATCTAAAATGGTGAGATGACTTATAAATAACATACCTTAGAAAGCATCATCAAAAGAATTTTTCCTCCCTTCAATTTCAGCCCTCTTTTCTTCACCTTCCTTCTGAAATTCGGCTTAGATATCCTTGGTTTCCTCAGTGACCTATATATATTCAATATGATCAAGTGTTCCACACCAAAAATGCTCAAGAAGCTCTCCATCAATACTCCAAAAGATATTCTCACAAGAAACTATCCATTGATCCATAAAAAAGATGATCTACAAGAGACCATTGCTATCTTATTTATACTTTCATCCTCTAGGTCACTTAACCCATTTCTAGGTCACTTAACCTATTTTCCTTATTTTAGGGTTAACCACTTTCCATAAATAGAAATTTCTCCAATATTTTATCATTTAAATACTCCTTGATTTTCTCATCTTACTTTATCATTTCTCTTTATTATTTAAATAATCCACCTTGACTTTGTCACCTTATTTTATCATTTAAATAATGATTTCTTCTTTTAGGTCACTTAACCCATTTCTAGGTCACTTAACCTATTTTCCTGATTTTTAGGGTTAACCACTTTCCATAAATAGAAGGCTCTCCAATACTTTATCATTTACATACCCCTTCTTGATTTTGTCACCTTACTTTATCATTTCTTGATTTTGTCACTTCTCTTTATTATTTAAATAATCCACCTTGACTTTGTTACTTTACTTTATCATTTAAATAATGATTTCTCCTTTTAGGTCACTTTGACTTCTTTGACCTTGGGGGCTTCAAGCCTTCGTGCGGGGGTCCTTCATATTCGTA
>JASDQU010099857.1:479751-495422 GCA_032191745.1 Picea mariana
TGAAATTGGAATATGAGGTTCTTATCATATAAGTAGTGTTGCACTTGTTGATTAAGGTTGGTTGTCATTGATGTCAACCCTTGAAGAAAGCCCCACAACACAAAGGTTTGGGTAATGGACCCAATATTGTTTGATGTAAATATGTCTCATTATTTTCTTGTCATGGTTCATAAGAAGTAAAGATGGATGAACTCCAAAGTGGTCCCCTTATGGTGAAAGCCCTCACGGGAAGACACTTTGTGGAGTTAGAGAACCCATGCTTAATTGTGGAATAATGACATGAAGGACAATGAATTTTTCAAGTAAACTATCATAGATGGATAGTGCTTGTCATTCCATTTCTGGTGGTATGTGGAACGTCACATAACTCCTCACGGTTAGAGAGTTATGGCCATGAGAAGTTGAAGACCCCAGGTTTGGGTAATGGACCCAAGTTTGTTTGATGGATAACGGTATGAGTTATGATATATTTTAAGATAATACTATTCTATATGTATATTACATGTCATTCTATTTCTGGTGGTATGTGGAACGTCACATAACTCCTCACGGTTTGAGATTTATGGCCTTACGAAGTTGGAGGACCCTCATATGTCATCTAGAAGCCCCAAAAGATCAAAGTGGTTTAAGAGATTTTAAAAGGTAAATAATAAAGTGAAGTAATGAGTGTATTATAATTCAAATTGAATACAAAATAAATTATTTCAATAATAAATTTAATGGAGAAATTAGAAGTGGGTTAACCCTAAAATAAGGAAAGTGGGACCAAGTGACCTAGAAGATGTTTTTAAGGAAGCTACTTGGAGAGTATAAATAAGAGGCAAGGCTCTCTCATTTTAATGAAAGTTGAGCATATTGAATATCTATAGGTGTCTGAGGTAACCAAGGATATCTAAGCTGAAATTCTAAGGGAAGGTGAAGAAAAGAAGGCTGAAATGCAAGGAAGGATAAATTCTTTTGATGGTGCTTTCTAAGGTATGTTATTTACAGGTCATCTCACCATTTTCACTATAAAAAAATTTTCTATAATGATTCAGACCGTGAAATTGCTATTCCATTGATAAAACATATCCAATTATGTGTGGTAAAAAATTCATCTTGTGGGTCATTGTATTTTTGGAGTTACACTCTGTGGAAAATAGGGTTTGTGGCTAGTCCTAAAACTAGTCAAAAACAAGTGTTTCGGGTAAAAACGTCATAACTTCTTCATAACAGATCCAAATTTAGTGAAACCAAATGTATTGGTTAGGGTATAGTATGTAGTATGCTTTGTAACAATTTCAGATCAATTCAACAAACATTTCATGTGGGGCATGCTCTACAAGGTCGCTCTCGAGAATAAGACAGAATTCAGCAAGGTATGCCATTTTTTCTATAACTCATTTTCTGAGAGGTTCAAAGTAGTGACACCTAGAGGAATTGCATAAAACACACTAAAGAACGTTGTGTATCAGTTTCAAATCTTTATACATTACAGGTACAAAGTTATGATTACTTCAAGTTAGGGTTGTTGACTAATCCAAAACTAGGCATGTGAGACTAAAGAAAAGTTTTATGAAAATGCTAGTCTCTTATTGTTGAAGTTAAGGAATATTTGTAGGAATGTGATGATATACACCAGGTAATCTATTACAGAGCTACAAATCAGATTTGGATGATGAAATTGATGAGGGATTTTGGTTAAGGTACATGTTGAGTACATGGTTGAGACAAGTAGTTGATGAGTTGGCACATGCATGAGGTGTATAGTTGATGATGTTGGTACATATTGATGAGTCATAGTTGATGAGTAGTTGACACATGATTGGTACATACTTGGTACATGGTTGGATGCACTTTTTTATGGTACAGGTTGATTACAGGTTATTTGGTACAGGTTGGTGCATGGTTGATGCACTTGTTTATGGTACATGTTGATTACAATTTGAGGTACAGGTTGATGCATGGTTCATATTTATTGGTACAGGTTTACAACAGTATATCTCACAGTGACAGGTTGACAGTGGTTCCATCATTCTACTTCTACTTCAGGGTGGCAGGACGGGGCAAGGACAGGTGGTTGTATCCACCTTCCATTTGTAGCCGGAGAACATAGGGGGTTGTATCTTCCTTCTGGTTGTAGATAGAGAATTGGGGAGTTGGATCTTCCCTCAGGTTGTAGCCTGAGAAACTAGGGGGCTTGAGCCTCCTTCCAGTTGCAGTTAGAAAACAAAGGAATTTGGTGCTTCCAATGAATCTAATTCTTCAAGACATATAAGAAAAAGCATTATGTGGTTTTTTCTCGATTTGGGTTTCCACGTAAAACACTGGTGTACTATGTATGTGTATGTTTGTTCATTTGTTCATTGCTTATTTACTCTGCAGTTATTGGATGATAATGCTTCATTGATATAACACTTGGATTAGATGGTTAAAAGGGATTAAATTGCTCTATTACTGATTCACCCCCCCTCTCAGTAATCCAACAACACTGGTGGAGCATTTGTTTGGAGCCCTTTAGATTTTTTTGTAAGTTGAGAAAAAAATTAAAAGGTGCAAAATAGGGGAAATAGGAACATGAGATTCTTACATACAAACAATGTTAAGTAGGAAGATCATTTTTGGGGGGCAGTTTAGAGTTTTTGGTAAGTCGAGAACACAAGTTAAAAGGTGCATTAAGACATATTGTGCACGTTGATTGCAAAATTACCTTAAAATCGCATAGTAGTTAACAAATCCACACAACTAAAAATTAAATTTAATTAATCAGCATAAACACTCAATAATCAATTATACTCCTTATAAAGTCATATGGATGTGTGGATTTATCTTTGTTAGATAACACACCCATTGAATTCCCATTGAGTTTCATTAATTAATACCAAAGCCAATGAAGAGTTTCATAATGGAGAAGTAAGTACAACCACTTGGAAGAACATTTCAACTATTGTATGAAGATTAAATTCTCAAATCATGTCTTAGTGCATGATTATCTCAACATTTGTTAGCTTTGGGGTCCCTAGGTTGATGTAAGAGCATTCTCCCTCACTTCGATATTAATATTGTTGAAGGTTTTGGTGTTATGTTTTATAGGACGTGTTTAGATTATGATTGTTTTTAGTTTAACAATAACAAATAACTTTGTATTAGAAAGGAATGTGGTCGTATTGGACAACATTGTAATACAAACAAAGAAGGAAATGATTTGCAACCTAGTAACAAAAATACATTGTCTTTATGCCAAAAAACCCTAAGCCTCTCTATTCAACTTGTAAATTGTTAAACATGGTATGTATACTACCCTACAAATTGACATAATAGCAACACAACATGAAAAACAATTACAAAGTTAAAATAGCTTAGAAAATTGGCCCATGAAGGACTTCTACTACCAAGCCCTCCTGAGTCTCCCAAGTGTTCTCCTTAGAGTGCATGTACACGTCTAAATGGTTCGTAGGGAAAGCCCCACCTATAACATCCACAAACTTTAGGCAAGGAGAGCGCTAAGTGTTGATATTCTCATCATTGGTTCATGAAGAGCCCTAAAGAGGGGAATCCCTTATAGATGTAAAAATCAAAGTGGGGGTAGACTGAATCACCTCCTCGAGGACTCAAGGTGAAGGTGGAAAAAAACATGAGACACAAGAGAAATCAAAGAACCTAAATTTCACTCAAGCCCCAAATATTCCCTCTTATGAGTTTGCATAAAGCCTGTGAATTCTCGTTCCAATTCTCTTAGCACTAATAATTGGGTGACAGTGTCCACCATGTACTGATCTTGTTTTTTACCCTCCATTATCAAATTTCCTTCCCAATTCTACCATCAATTCCATTTAAGGGTCAAGTTCATCACTAAATTTTGAGCCTCTACTACCCTCCCTTACATCACTTAACACCTCTTTTAATCTCTTCAAAACATAGAACACAACAATTATCTTTAACTTATAACTGTTATCTATTGGATATTACAACTATCTTACTTTATTGACAAATTCTTCAATCCTTATGCAAATGGGTACCACTTACCTTCAAATGGGATTTTGTTAGTTGGTGCAAGATTCGTACAAGAGACTTTAATATTCACCTACAATTATTTAATTGGAGATGCCTTGATATGATCCTTCATCCCATTTAAATCTTGACTCCATACTGTCATATCTAGTAGATGTTAAAATTTGACATGACCTTCTCTTTTGATACCCCCTCCAAAGAATTATTTAGGGATCCTAAAATTTGTAAGATTTGTTGAACTTCAAAATGTAATCCCTTATCACCAAGTGAATGGAGGTGACTAGGGCTCATGGATGGCGTGAGGTTTCCCTTTGTCAATATCTAGTCCATACCCTTGACTTGAATACCTAGTCATATTCCAATGCTCAACAAGGTTGTCTCTTGACCTAAATATTAACTTTAGGAGTTCTTTTTTCCCCTCTTTCAAGTAATCTACTAACTCCTCCTCCATTTTTCCTTTAAATAATGGAGAATATTTTTTCTATATAATTATCTTAAGTATAATAATATTCTTTACATCCACCATTTACCCTATTTATTAGAATGAGTGTTTAAAATTGACATCTAATATATATAAACCACCTTTTCTATCTTAAGACTTCAAGTTCTTACCTTGATCAACACAAGAAAGTGGGGTCGAAAAGGGAGTTCAAAAAAATCTTGTGTTGTTCCACAACCATTGGGAAAATCTAAAATTTGATTAATTGGGTAATTTAAGAAACAAATTTTAAGTTAAGCATAACAAGAATTTTGGATCTTTTATTACACAGAGATACAAGTATAATGAAGTAAAAAAAAAGTAACTATGCAACCATTCTAACACTAAATTTCTTTAAATTATATTATATTTAAAACATGTTGTGCATTGAACATAACAAATGAGATCATTGTAGTATTGAATGTAGCAAATGGTGAGTGCATTTTGGAGAGGGAGGAATGAATCTTCGTTTTTATACAAAATTTGGAAATTTCATAAATATGACATAATTATATTTAGGTAACATGCTTATGAGGATTATCAAAAAAAGAATTATCAAAAAAAGAAACACCTTACAATCTAATGAAACATTTGCATAACATGCATACAAGGTTTAGAATAAACATTTCACTATGTATGCAATTTTTTCTTGAGCATCATTTTTGTTTAAACGTTAATTAAAATAAGGTTAAAAAGTTTAGGATTTTATGATTAATTAACATTAATGACAATTAATATCATAAATTTTTATTATAATTAATCGTGATATATGAATTTATTAACCATAACTAAAGTTAAATTTAGTTCTTAAATAAATTATCTTGCAGTTTTAATGATGCATTGGTGGACTATTAATCCCTAATGTACAAATAAACAATGAAATAAATTGAGCTAACAATAATTAGTAGAATAACAAAGTAATATCTTAATTAATTAAAGTATTCTTACACACCAATTATTTTGATTTTCATATTAATTTACTACACATGCTTATTGACTAATAACTATAACATCAATTAACCCTAAAGTAAAACTACTAACTATTAATTCTACTTAGAATCAGTAACAATTAAAAGATGTTAATTATCTATTTCATAAACATTTTTTTTTTGGGGGTGGGGTATGATGTGAGTTTTGAAATAATCCTTTTATAATTTGGAAGAACTATGAACATCATATATTTGAGATGATATAAATGCTTTGGATTCAACCATTAAATTTGTTAATGGTAACACTGTGTATTGGTGAGATGATGTGCGTGTTTTAAATTGAATCCATGTATTTTTACTAGCGTTGTATTCATTGGTTAACAAATGATTTAAAATGGGTTTATCAAGATGGTGAAAAGGGGTGTTATTTCCCCCTTAGGGGGATTTGATTCTTCCTCTAATATATTTGTAATCATTTATACAAGAGGACCAATGCTAAGTGGGTCTACGAAATCATCCATTATAACTATGATACAATGCTCCATCTACTCATAAATGGTAGTTCCTCAAGTAATCAAAGTTTCGAGAGTTTTCACTACCTACCATATTATTAATTATAATTATACTAATTTATTATATATCTCCATATTATTCATTATACTCAATTATTATATTTCTCTAGTTTTAGAATCTTAAGAATAAATTTATTTTTTGTAAATCGTTAGTTGTGTTTATTTGTAGTCTCTAAAACTTATGAGCATTATATTTTGGAAATATTTGTTTAATTAGTTTTTTAAAAATAACATTATATGATTAGTTAGTTTCTTTAAGATATAGAGTTTGTTTTGAAATAGGACAAGTTGCAATATAATGTCTTAAAGGACTTAAGAAATAAATGAAACATCAACGTAAATCAACTTGGTGGGTCAGTTTTATGGAAGATCATCAATTAGATTTGCATTTCAATGAAATTCCATCACAAGTAGATTTTTAGATCCAATCGAATAGAGAACATCAAGAAAAACGCACAACCATCAAATAAGGATAACTTTGGATTGATAGGAGTAGCGCATAATTCAGTAAATGAAAAAGAAATGTGGATGAAAGTAGGAAAGAAGAAGAAATCACCATCAACAACTCAACTAATAATGACCCAAAGTCAGACATGTAATCCAGTATAATCATGTATTGTTTTTGTCTTATGTTATGCAAGCAGTTTGTGTGAATATACTCATGTAGGAAATTCTGGATTGTAGCTCTTTTGGGTATCTGACAAAGAAGGCTCATTATTTTCGAATTGGGGTTGTTATGCCTCGACTTCAGAACATAGAAATATCTTGTATTTTATCTTTGTACCCATGTTGCGAGCTTTGTTGTAGCATTTTTATTAATATAATTTTTCTAATTATTGTTAAAAAAAACTAATTAACCAATGATGTCTAATACATTAATGAAAGTTAATTCATAATTTTAATGGAACATCAATGAACTATTAACCCTTAAGTTAATCAACAATTGCAATTGATGATTATGAATGGATTCATGACAATCATTGAATTAATAACTCACCACTATCCATGACAACACTGTTACAAAATTAATTGTTTTAACTAACAACCATGTGTACACTAATTCTTTGTTCCCTTTTGGCAAGTTATTTCTTATTCCTTGTTCTTCGATAAAAGAAACACAATGCATCACCTTCCCACACGAGAAGATGAATAAATCGGGAATGAGTGTGTAAGAATCCTTCGTTTGTCCAAACCTCCTAAACTAAACCTAACTAAAGAATAATTTTAGTCGATTCCTTGCCTTAATGATAACCCCGATATCATCATCTTAAAAGTCGATAAAGGTAATACCATGATCATTATGAATACCTCCGACTATGAATCTAAACTTCAAGACCTTCTTTCTTTTTCCTCATAGAACCGCTCACCAATTAATACCATAATTAGCTTGGTTACTAAAGTCATCAAAGCTTATTCCTTGGACCTTAAAATTCACATCCTATTCCTCATAAACCTCAAACCCATAGGTTCTGTGGACAACCTAAAATACATAAAAAAAAAAAAACATCCCCTTAGACCTATAGTAAGCACTATAGGTGCACCCACTCATGGCCTTTCACACTTTCTTGCAGACAAACTTAAGTCCTTAATTGGAAAAACTTTTTTATTTATTAAATATTCCTTTGATTTTATTAAAAAAACATGGGATCTTAACCTTGATGAACAAGACATTATGGTCAATTTTGATGTTGTTTATTTATTTACCAAAATTCTTGTTTCGGGAGTCCTTGAACCGTTCTCTAAACTAGTTAACTACGAAACCCTTAACCTCATTGAAATTTGTCTCACTTCTACTTGCTTCACCCTTAAAGGGATTTTCTATGAACAAATTGAAGGTACAACCATGGGGTCTTCCTTATCCCCGGTGGTTGCTAATATTTTTATGGAACATTTTGAGACTTTATCCTTAAACATCGTTCATCTCAAAACCAATTGTTGGTTTCAATTTGTGATGAAACTTTCTTCATTTGACCTCATGACCATCCCTCTATGATCTCTTTCTTTAACCATCTTAATAGCACTCCCCCCCATATCCAATTTACTATGGAGATGCAAAAGGATAATTCTCTCTCCTTTTTGGATGTTCTTATATCTCGTCTTCCTAGTGGCTCCCTTATCCACCAAGTTTATAGGAAAAATATTCATATTGATAGATACCTTTATTCCCAATCCCATCATCATATAGCCCAAAAATCCATTGTTTTAAAAACTCTATCTACTCGAGCCATCTGATTATTTGGTCCTCAATTCCTCAAGAAAGAAAAATCCCACCTAACTAAGGCCCTTATATCCAATGGTTACTCCATATCTCAAATAAAAAAATCCTTTATCTCTGCCCACAATCCCAAATCAAAGAACTCTTCGTCATCTTCCTTGCCCCTAGCTCTCATTTCTCTTCCCTATATCCAAGGCACTACTGATCACATTTCTAAAATTTTGGACAAAAAGAATATCACAACTGTCTTCAAACACTATAAAACTCTTAAACAATTATTCATAATTGCTAAGGATAAATTTTACATGATGCTTGGCCTAGGAGTTTACCAGATTCCTTGTTCCTATGGAAAATCACACACTGGCCAAACTCACAGATCCTTTAAAGCTCGTCCCAAAGAACATATAGCTGACACAACCCACAATTGTATTTCTAAGTCAGTTATTGTCGAACACTCCTTCAAATCTAAACACCTAATTTTCTTTGACCATACCAAAAATTTTGCCTCAACACCCTATCATTACTCTCACATCATTCGAGAAGCACTGAAAATTGAAAAAAAAAAACCTAATAATTTTAATCATGATAATGGCTACAAACTTGACCAATCTTGGAAGCTCATCATTCATAGCATAGGTCTTTAATCCTAATTTATTTTTATGTTTGTTTTAATTGGATAATTTTACTCCTCCCCAACCTAATTTGGTTGTTTTTCCTTTGTTGTATTCCCCCTCCCCCTCTTCTTTTTCTTTTTTGACCTTTCCTTTCCTTAGAAACCATTTATTTATTTGATCTTACCATGTGAGTCTTCCATTCTTTAATCCTCTTATATTTCCTCATATCTCTTGTCTCCATTTTTAAATTGATTATTTTAATTCAATTCCCCTCACTTTAATTAATGAATTAATTTATTAAAGAAACCTCACTTTAATCAATTTATTAATTTATTAAAGAAACGACTAATTCATTATTTTATTATTTATTCATAATGAATATTTTATTATTTTATTATTTTATTATTTATCTACAATGTATTCTTCTCCTTTTCTCCAACGGCTATATCTTAATCGTTCTCCTTTAAAACTATTCCTTATCACCTTTTTCTAACATCTTAGCTTCATTTTCCTCGATGATGGGTGGAGTGTCCACTCAAAGCATTATAGAATAAAAACAATGATAAACATTTGTTTTGCATTTTTAATTTTATTTTATGATATATCCTTTTTACATAAATATTAAATAATTTTAGGTTTTCTAATTCCTTTATTACTAAGTGATGATTATTTATCATCGCCAAAGCAGGAGGCAAACATTCTATTTAAATTCCATATGGTTGATGCGTAAAATCATTCACTAACGAATTAAATATGTGATAAAGCATTGAAAGTGATAGAGTAGTAACACTATTTACTCATATTCATCTTAAACCAAAAAAATAAAACTAATATTATAAAAACAAGGGTTGCATGACAACGCAGTCCTTGTCGAGTGGGAAATATTTGTTGTTGAGTGAGAAATATGCGTTGAACAATGAGACTTAATATAACTAAATGCATAGATAATGAATAGTCTTTGTCAAAATATAATTCATATAATAAAGAAAAACAACAATATTGTTTATGCAAAAAGGATAATGATAAGAATAAAGTAAAAACAATTAGCATAAAACTTTGTAAAAGTAAGCAAAAAAACAAATTGTTCATTGTGGAGTAAAACATAGTAAATAAGTGAAATGTTCAATGGGGAGGTTAGCATATGCTGGAAGCAATGTAAAGTGTTTGGAGTAAAAACATTTAGCATAAAACTTTGTAAAAATAAGCAAAAAGGTAAAGTGTTCAATGTGGGATAAAACTTAGTAAATAAGTGAAGTGTTCAATGGGAAGGTTAGCATGTATGTTGTAAGCAATGTAAATAAGTGAAGTGTGCAATGGGAGGTTAGCATATGCGGGAAACAATGTAAAATGTTTAGAGATTAGGATGGACGAGAACCAATGCAAAGTGTCTGCACACATATAGCTTCCACACCTCTGCACATGTATATCCCCGCACAACGAACACTTAGTCTAATAGTTATCAATGTTATCAATAATAGAATATTGTTATGCATATGCTTAACCAATTTTTTTTACGTATATACACTTATTAAAAATAAACGTTAATTATTAATTTAATAAAATTTAATTACACATCTTCAACATAGACATATAGTCTGCACCTTTGCACATGTATATCCCCACATAGCGAACACTTCGTAAATAAAAAACATCTTCATCACAAACATATAGTCCACACACATATAACTTCCACACCTCTGCACAGGTATATCCCCATACAATGAATACTCAATCTAATAGTTATCAATAAGATAATATTGTTATGCATATGCATATGCTTGTTGACCAAAAATTGGTCACCCCTATTTTCTCACTCATAGAATAATAAAAAAAATGGATATCAAAAGAATAAATTTTTTGAACGATTACAAATTCATTGTGTATCTCTCAGTCTCAGCTTCATCACACATTTTGCGGATTTAAAATCCAAGTCTGTATGCTCAAGATATCTAGGTTTATGTTTAAACGCCAAAAAAATGCTTCTTCCATGTGAAACCATGACCAAGTTTTCGGAACCACATTCAATTCTTGGAACTACGCCATGTTCGAGTTTTTTGCTAAGTACTTATCTACCATACTTAGCCATTTTTTTTCTTACTTTCCCTTAACCATTTCTCTCATTTCTTTCATACTTTACTTTCTAATCCTTTTTTAACACTCAGAATTTTTTGTGTGTATCGCGGGTTCACAACCCATGTTTTTCTTCATGTTATATCACAACAGGTTCATCCCTTATACCTCCCTCATCTCCTTAGACCCGCCATACTCATATTCCATACTCACCCTTATTCCAACACTTATAATTATTTTAAAATCTCCCACCCTTCTCCTTATACCTCCACTCCCTTCCCTTACTTCACTTCACTAGCTTACTTCACTTCACTAACTTCCATACTTAAATTTTTTTGAAACTCACTCAAGTTATCGATTGGTTGGAATTATGCCATCCCTCACCCCCTCATCTATCTCACATCCCCAACCCACCATACTCCTTATCTCCCTTCACCATACTCCATCCTGCCCTCTTACCACACTTAGATTATTTGTAAAGGTTCTCACCACCGCGTGTTCATCTTCTTGTTGGGTTCGTGGACTCACCTCAGTCACCTCCCTTACACCTTCCATGCTCCACACCTTCCATACTCCATCCCCGAAAACCTCATTATCTCTCCTCTCCCACAATCTTAACTTCTCGTCCACTTCTTGCTCATTTAACCATTTAATCCTATGTTTCTTACATGAATCCTTAAACAATGAAATATTTCTACTTGGAAACCAATTACTTATGACACATGGCCATTTAATCCTAATTTTCTTACATGAATCCTTAACCAATGAAATATTTCCACTTGGAAACCAATTACTTATGACACATGGTGACCCACTATTGTAGACACATGGCAACGAATTACTTATGACGCATTGTAGACACATGGCATCCCACTATTGGAGACACATGGTAGTGAATTACCTTATGACATGTGGCACTTCATGGTGATCCATCATGCAAAGACACGTGGTGACATGTGGCACTTCATGGTGATCCATCATGCAAAGACACGTGGCGACATGTGGAAACTGACTTATTGCCACTGGCATTGGCTGGGCATGGGTTGAGGATGACAATTCGATCAAAATATTAATTAATTAATTAATTTCCTAAGGGGTGGGTCGAATTCTCAAGCCTCTATAGTCTTCTTATTTCACACATTAAGTGTATAATACACTTTTCATTATATAACATTGAATATCAAAGAGTCCCATGCATGTGGGATATCTTTTTATGAACAAAATTCAAATTTGCTTAAAGGAGGACGCAATTCAAATCAAGTGTCCAGATTGCCCCATCAAAATTGATCAACCACTACCGAGTCTTAATGTTTTGGAGGTCATATATTGATATCTGAGAGTCAAAATCGCACAAAATATACCTCATTGGAATTATTTTTTGATGAGGAAGATGATGGAACATGTTTCAATTGCTGAAATTGTTGAAATTGGTAATAATCTTCTCAGAAATTGAAAGAAAAATAAATGATATTTTCATGTTATGTTGTTAAATCTTCTTGACACCTCGACTTCACGAGCTCATATATTGAGATCCAAGAATCAAAATTGTGTCCAGGAGGACTCGTTGGAAATATAAGATAATGAAGATCACATCTAAATTGGTTTTCCTGGTTGAAAAGTTGAATATCACATCCAAAAAATTAAAACACAATCTTCTCTTTAAAGGGGTAGTTAATTAAATTTTTCAAAATAAAAGTTTATTAAAAAAACTTGTATTAAAAGAAAAGAAAGGCCCACTTCAAGATACAAAAGTTAATTATGTAAATTAATTAATAATAATTTATTGAAGCATTAATTAAAACAATTGTTTCAAGAAAGAAAATTCCCTAACTACTCTAGAAGTAAGAAGAACCAGTTTCAAAAAAAAAGAGGGATTCATAAAAAAAGGAGAGATCTAGAGTTCAAGACAAAGAAGCTTGGATCACAAGGGAAGAAGATCAAAATATAAGGATTCAACCACTAATATGCAGCCAAGCCTCTGATCAATGAATATAGATCTCCATCTTCTTCTTCTACATTGATTTCTCAAGGCTTTATGTTTTTATTTCTAAACCAAGCATGGGGTTGAGTCTCCAATGTTATTTTTTGTATTCTTCAAAGACTTTTTCTTATATGATCATGGAGCATTTACAACCATAAATGTGATCGTCGAAGATTTGTGTATTATTGAATATTTTTATAATTGAAACTCCACAAAGAAATGCTTCAGGGTTTTACTTTAATGGTTTATCAGATCTTGGGATCTCTAAGGTTGAGATTTTGTAGTATTCCCACCATATTATTTTAAGTATTAAACGCATAACCCTTTTAAAGTTCTTTGAGATGATCAGAATTATTCTCTCCTTTTTCTTATGAGAAGACATGAATTTATCCTCTATTTGTGTATGATTTAGAAAGTTGTCTATATAATGTTGAGCACAAAGATATTTTGATATTGAAGCCTTACTTCAATATTTTAATTGTTGAGAAGTAATTTGTTGCACATAAAGATCAGATCAGGTTATTAAAGAATCATTCCATGTATAAATCAAAGCAATAAAGATATAGGGTTTGTTGTCTAATCATTCTCCCTAATCTAAGATATTCAATACATATTTTTTAGTCAAAGAGGAGTACAACTTCTATAAAAATGCAAGGGGATTCATATCCTCTTGAAGTTTTTGTTTCGATCTTAACCTATTAAAACATCAACAATGCTTAACAAAATGTTTTTTACGTATATACGTATATTAAAAATAAAAGCTAATTATTAATTTAATAAAAATTAATTATACATCTTTAGCACAAGCATATGGTCTGCACAGATATAACTTCCGCACCTCATCACAAGTATATCCTCGCACAACGAACACTTACTAAATACAATACATCTTCAACACAGACATATAGTTTGCACACATATAGCTTCCGCACTTCCGTACAGGTATATCCCCGCACAACAAACACTTAGTAAATAAAATACATAAAAAATGTTGTAGTTATTTTTGTAAATGATTGAAAAGGGCGTAAATGATAGAAATTATGGCTAAATTTTATAACATAGTATTTGCTAATGATGTTTGTTAGTTGGTGTAAAAACAATTTTTAATTTTTTTAATATAGTCTTACAAAAATAATTAAAAGATTAATAATTATTTATTTATTTAATAAAAGTTAATTATACATCTTCAACATAGACATATAATCAATACACATATAGCTTTTGCACCTCCGCACATGTATACCCTACACAATATAATATTGTTTTCTAATAGTTAACAATGTTATCAATAATATAATATTGTTATGCATGTGTATATGTTTAACAAAATATTTTTTTACGTATATACATATATTAAAAATAAAAGTTAATTATGCATCTTCAACACATACATATAATCCACACATATATAGCTTCCACACCTCCACACAGGTATATCCCTGCACAACGAACACTTGGTAAATAAAATATATCTTCAACACAGACCTATAGTCTGCACACATATAACTTTCACACCTTCGTACAGGTATATCCTCACCACACAGTGAACACTTAGTCTAATAGTTATCAATGTTATCAATAATAGAATATTATTATGCATATGCACATGCTTAACAAAATACTTTTTACATATATGCGTATATTAAAAATAAAACTTAATTATTAATTTAATAAAAGTTAATTATACGTCTTCAACACAGACATATAGTCTGCAAAATATAGTTTTCGCACCTTTGCACAGTTATATCCCCATGCATCGAACACTTTGTAAATAAAATACATCTTCAACATGGACATATAGTCTGCACACATATAGCTTCCTCACCTCCACATAGGTATATCCCCGCACAACGAACACTTAGTAAATAAAATACATGAAAAAACGATGTAGATATTTTTGTAAGTGATTGAAATGGGCGTAAATGATAGAAGTTATGGATAAATTTTATAACACAGTATTGGATAATGATGTCTATTAATTGGTGTAAAAACTATTTAAATGTTTTTTTAATATAGTCTTATACAAATAATTTAAAAATTAATAATTATTTATTAATTTAAAAAAAGTTAATCATACATCTTCATCACAAACATATAGTCCACACACATATAGCTTCCGCACATTTGCACATGTATATCTCTGCAAAGAGAACACTTAGTCTAATAGTTATCAATGTTATCAATAATAGAATATTATTATGCATATGCATATGCTTAACAAAATGTTTTTTACACATATACGTATATTAACAATAAAATTTAATTATTAATTTAATAAAAGTTAATTATGCATCTTCAACACACACATATAGTTCGCATAGATATAGCTTTCGTACCTACGCACAAGTATACCCCTGTACACCAAACACTTCATAAATAAAAAACATCTTCAACACAGACAAATAGTCCACACACCTATATCTTCCAATGTCGTACAATGAATACTTAGTCTAATAGTTTAAATAGACTAAATTGCACAATGAATACTTAGTCTAATAGTTATCAGTGTTATCAATAATAGAATATCGTTATGCATATACATGCACTTAACAAAATTCCTTTTACTTGTATACGTATATTAAAAATAAAAGTTAATTATACATCTTCAACACAAACATATAGTCCACACAGATATAGTTTTTTCACCTCCTCACTTGTATATCCCCACACAGTGAACAATTATTAAATAAAATACATCTTCAACATAGGCATATAGTCCACACACATATAGCTTCCACACCTCTGCACATGTATATCCCCGCACAAGGAACACTTAGTAAATAAAATACATAAAAATGATGTAGTTATTTTTGTAAGTGATT
>JASDQU010099857.1:547016-571618 GCA_032191745.1 Picea mariana
GCCCATCTTTCAAATGGTTCAAGTACTATCTGGGGGTTTAATGGCATTTCATCTCTATGATTAGGGTGTCCTACTCTTTGGCAACTATCACAGGCCCGGACATATTTCTTTGCATCTTTGAAGAGTGAGGGCCAATAGTACCCCATCCTGAGAATTTTATGTGTTGTTCTCTTATCAGCAAAATGCCCTCCACAAGGGCCATCATGACAAGATTTTAGTAGATCATACACCTCATCTTCTCTAATACACCTTTGGATTTCTTGATCAGCTCCTGTATGGAAAAGATACCCACTTATCCAACTATACCGAGTACTTTGATGAATGATACTTTTTTTCTCTCGGTGGGATAGGTGTGGTGGTAACTTCCCTGCAACCAAGTAGTTAGCAATGTATGCATACTAAGGTGAGTGAGCAGAAACTGCAAATAGATATTCATCAAGAAAGGAATCATCTACTGGGGTATCATCATCAGGTGTCAACCGAGAAAGGAAATCAGCAACTACATTCTCTTTTCCTGGTCTATCTACAATTGTAATATCAAATTCTTGCAATAATAGTAGCCATCTGGTTACTCTAGAATTTGTGATAGGTTTGTTCATTAAGTATTTGATAGTTGAGTGATCAGTATGGAAAAAAGTAGAATAGCCAGTAATGTAATGTCTAAATTTATTAATTGCATAGATAACTGCTAAGAATTCCTTCTCGGTGACTGTATAATTGAGTTCAGCAGGGGTCATATTCTTGCTGATGAAATAGATAGCATAAGGGAGATGATTTTCTTCTTGTCCCAAGACAGCTCCTATTGCAGTATTTGAAGCATCGGAGGATATATGAAAGGGAAGTGTCCAATCAGGTCCTCTAAGAATAGGAGTTGTAGATAACTAATGTTTAAGTGTGTTAAATGCTTCCTGGCAAAAATTAGTCCATTTGAATTCAGCATTTTTCATCAGTAGTACAAATAGGGGAGAAGCTATTTTGGAAAAATTCTTAATAAATCTTCTGTAGTATCCAGCATGTCCTAGAAAACTTCTTACCTCTGTTTGGGTTTTGGGAGTAGGAAGATCCTTAATGACTTGTATTTTGGATGGGTCTACCTGAATTCCTTGAGATGAGATAAAATGTCCAAGCACTATTCCCTCACTCATCATCATATGACATTTTTCTGTACTTAAGGAGAGTTGGGCTTGTATGCATCGTTTAAGTACTTTCTCAAGGTTTTGCAGTGCTTCCTGAAAAGAAACACCATAAGGGGTAAAGTCATCCATAAATATTTCCATAGAGTCATTAAGCATATCAGAAAATATTCCTAAAACTGCTCTTTGAAAGGTTGCTAGTGCATTACATAGTCCAAATGGAAGGACTATATAAGCAAAGGTTCCCCAAGGGCTAGTAAAGGTGGTTTTATCTTGATATTGAGGTGCAATTTTGATCTGGTTATACCCACTGAAACCATCTAAAAATGAGAAAAATTTCTTCCCTGACAAATTATCTAACACTTGGTCAATGAATGGTAGTGGAAAGTGATCTTTTTGAGTGGCTTTATTTAAAGCTCTATAATCCACACATACTCTCCATTTCCCATTTTTCTTAGGAACTATTACCAATGGGGACACCCATTCACTGTCTGATATAGGATATATAAACCCTGCATTGAGCAATTTTTGAAGTTCTTCTTTGAGGATTTCTCTTAAATTAGGGTTCATTCGTCGTTGAGGTTGGCAGATTGGTCGACAATCTTCCTTAATATATATTCTGTGAGTACATAATTCAGGAGAAATTCCCTTCATATCTGTGTAATCCCATGCGAATGCTTCTTTATTTTCTAGAAGTAACTTCATTAACTGTTGTGTTTCAGCATCTGTCAGATTAGGGTTTATGTTCAGTGTTTTGCCAGGTTCAATTTCCACTGGTATGCTTTTAGAGGAGATGGTGTTAGATGTTTGAGGTGGGCTTTTCGAGTTGAGGTTTTCTTGATTATCAGACTCCAACAGTGTAGTTAATTGGTTATGAGTTTCTGGAGTCATAGAGGAGGGTTTGCAAATAAAATTATTAACTACTTCATCCTCGGTAGAGTCTTTCAGGCTTAGAGCTTGTCCGATATTCAAAAGGGGTTGAGTAGGTTGATCATCAAAATCTACCCATACAAAATTGTCATTATTAATCAGGGCTGTAGCGTGAGGGTAGAGGGTAAGCTGTTTAGTTTTGTAACCATTTGAAATTGTCATTGAACCTAATCTACAGCTGATAAAAGCATCTACTGTGGCTAGCCAAGGTCTACCCAAAATTAGAGGGTGGCCCCCCAACTTTGTTTTGGGCTGTAGTACCGTAAAGTCCACTGGATAATTCCAGGATTCTACAGAGATACTGAGGTATTCAATGACTCCTTCTGGTTTAATTGTGGATTGATCAGCCAATTCTAGGATAGTTGGGGTGTCTCTAACTTCATTTTGCAATTGTAGCAGTTGTAAGGTTTCTAGATTCATGATATTGATGGCAACACCTAGGTCTACCAGGACTCGAGGGATTATCATTTTTCCAACTTGTACTGTAACGGTAGGGTGGCCAGGATCCCATATTTAACTGGGGGAGTTTTACCTGACATTAGTGCAGACAAGTCTCCCATAACATGGACTGTAAGGGGATCCTTATTTTTCCTACCAGGTTTTTTAACACAAATGTCTCGCATCGTCCTGCCATAGATTGGTACGTCTCGGAGTGCTTGTAGTAGAGGAATTTTGACATATAAATTTTGTAATTCCCCTAGAAGATTGAAGGCTGGTGTCTCAGGCGTTTTAGTCAAGGCTAAACACTCAGAAAATGGTGGTTTTGTTGTTTCAGCAGCATTGTTAGAGGATGATTGTACCTCTTCAGGTACATCATGCTCTTTTGTTTCCTCTTTATCATAAGAGGTAACATCAGCTATGGTAGGTTCCACTATTCTCCCATATCGTAAATGAATATCATTGCATTGCACAGGGAGAAGAGGAAGTGTAGGCTGGTTATAAATATCAATGCACTACACAACTTTATTATTTGGGTTAGGGTTAGGTTGTACAGGTAGCTGGGGTCTCATCATTCGATTGTTTGGTGGAGTACCAGCTGGTAAGGAGAGTAGTTGCAGGAATTGGGATTGAGGTAATTGATTTTGGAAGGGGGGTTGTTGTCCTCTCCAATTTTGATTCCATTGGTTCTGATATGGTTGTTGTTGTTGTGGAGGCCAAGGGGTCCACATTGATGGATCAACAAAGGGTGGGTTATTTTGTTGCATGGGTGGGTAATTCATTTGATTAGTGTATTGCATTTGATTATAGGGGGTGTAACTCGTTTGATTGAAAGAAGGATAATTATTTCAACGATTAGAAGATGCAAATGGCATGTTAGGATTCATACCTTGTCCTCGCGGTTGCCATTGCCTTCTTTGTGTCAACAGATAGACCGCTTCAGCTTCTTCGTCCGTTCGTTGTAATGCTGCCTTGATCCTTGGTAAAGATGGACATTGTTGGGTATCATGATCTTTATCATAGATGGTGCAGATTAGCTTTTTGTCCAATGGACATTCTCTTTGTGGGTGCTTATCTCTGCATTGAGAACAAAAGATGGACAAGGCTGCTTCTGCTTGCTTTTTCTTAATCTGCAGGGTATCGATTTGTGAGGCAAAGGAGCTTAACATTTCAGTTTTAAAACCTTCAAGTAAATTACCTATCTCGGCTCTTGTTGCTCCCCCACTGGCTGATTTTTGGACTCTTGAAAATGTGGTGTCCCTGCTGTTTGATCTATTTCTTGAAGCTCCTCTTGAACATCTTTTGCATAAATTAACAATTTCATCGTATGATTCCTTAGATATGTCCCCTTTTCCAAGCATATTCAGCATATCTAGACAGTCATCCCTTACTCCTTTTAATAATATAGTTTTGAGAATATCTTTACTTACATTGGGGTGATTGGATCTTTGTAGATTATACTATAGCCTTTCTACAAAGTCCTCCAAATTCTCATCCTCTTTCTGCATCATCTTAAATAGCTCCTCCCTCTTTTCTCTTGTTTGGTAGTAGTCCTGGTATTTGTTCAGGATTTTCTATTTCATTTGGTCCCATGTTGTGATTACATGGCCTCCAAGACTCATAAACCATCTTAGTGCATTCCCTTTTAGTGTTGCTGGAAATAACTTTAATTTTTGAGCATTAGAAACGTAATCATAACATCTGCATAATATATCAAACTCAAAAACAAATTCATCAGGATATTCTAAAGATAAACCACGAAAATTAGGTAGTGCTGAGAGTGGAATGTTTTTCATGGGGGCTACTCCTCTAGGAAGATCGCCAATAGGAAATCCTAATGTAGAGAAAGAGTTTTCATCATTTACCTCTCCTTCAGGACCTGCCTGTTCTTCGTGATGCAACTCTTCATTGTACTCATCCATGTTTTCTTCTGTCTACTCCCCTACTGCGCTTGCTCTGTCCTCAATGTTTCCTGCTATCTTCTGGACTGTCTCAAGACTCCAAACTTCTTTCCCTGTTCCAAAAATCGCTTGAAATGAAGGCTGGGACTTTTGTTTTTGAAGGTTTGGTCATTGAGAAGTTGATTCAGACTTTGATATGATCTCGTCAATGTAAGTCTTTCTTCCTCCTTTTCCTTTTCCCTTGCCACCTGTAGGGTCAGTATCTTTGGGGTCTTTCATGCAATCTTTGTATCTAAAAAATCATAAGTGCTTTTGAAATCTAAAGCTACCTTCCCTGGCAACGGCGCCAAAATGTTGGTCACTATAATTGCTTAATTAATTCAAACAATCAAGTGCTACATAAATTGTCAACCCAGGGAAGTCTGTTTATTTCAAAGATAACCACGCACTATATATGCTCAATTCCAAAAGAAACTTAGAGTTGTAGTAAAGGAAACTATATTAATCACACTTGCCTTGAATAAACTGAAGTTCTGACTTGAATTACAGGAAAGCAACCTACCTATTGCAGAGCTTAAAGAGATGATTAATCTAAAGAATCCTGGATTACATTAAAATAACAACTGCAACAGGAAAGAATAACTATTCTGTAACCAGAGAACAGGACCCTATTCCCAAGCAAGAACTCCAGCACCTTGTTTCTGATTAACACACTTTCATGAAAACATTAATGCATAGAAGGCTAACTCTATCTAACAGAGAATAGGACCTTCTAATCCCTTCCATTAAGCAGGGACCCTTAACCCAGTCTCTGATTAGCACACTTGTGGAAATAACTAAAAGCTAACTAATTCTACAGAGAACAGGACCTTCTAATCCCTTCCATTAAGTAGGGACCCTTAACCCAGTCTCTGATTAGCACAATTGTGGAAATAACTGAAAGCTAACTAATTCTACAGAGAATAGGACCTTCTAATCCCTTCCATTAAGCAGGGACCCTTAACCCAGTCTCTGATTAGCACACTTGTGAAAATAACTGAAAGCTAACTAATTCTACAGAGAACAGGACCTTCTAATCCATTCCATTAAGCAGGGACCTTTAACCCAGTCTCTGATTAGTAAACCTCATAAAATCATCACACAAGATTGCCAATTAAAATGATTATGAACTTCGCGAAAATAATGTAACATTCAATAAAATAAATTTCTTAACAAGACAGAGTTCAGTAGTGTTTCAGCAAAGCAGAATTCATTAAAAGTAGTGTTTTAGCAAGACAAAAGTTAATCAAGGCATAAACAAAATTTACACTAACACACTATAAAACCAACGGGTGAATCTTGTGAAGAAGGTGGGCCCTCCCTTCTCACAAGATTCCCCTGAAACGAAAAGACTAGAGAAGGATGCTCAAAATAGTCTTTTATTCATCTATCAATGGATCATATTACAATCTGGAAAAATGAAATATGTCCCTCTCTCTGAAGCTTTCTTAGTACACAAAATTGGGGATCCCTTTGAATGGTGATTTCCTCTTATTTAAAGAGGGAATCCCTTCGATACAATTGATCAAAAATTACAGATGTATATCTGAGTCCTATTCTTAGTCAGATCGACTTTCTAAACCAGAATAGGATGTCCTGGTCTCGCGCAATAGAATGCTATTACAAGTGCTGAATGAGGTGTTGTTGTTACGGCTGGAGTAACAGTTCTTTCTCATTGTTGCTGATGTTTTTTTGGCACTGCAAATCACGGGTTGCTTCAGCCACGGGATTTTCGCTCTTAACTGTTTCAACATTCTCATGTAGGAGTGATGGTTGGTGCTTGGCTCATGGTGCAACTGTTGTAGAGTTGTTGTTGACCGCTGACTGTGTAACGGCTTCCTTTGTGTTTCGGCATCGTCGGTCCTGGGCTGTGTAACGGTTTCCTCTGTGTTTCAGCATCGTGGCCATGAACTGTGTAACAGCTTCCTCAGCATCGTCGATCTTCTGTGTTTCAGCATCTGCGACCCTGGACTGTGTAACAGTTCTGTGTTTCAGCATCTGTGACCCTAGACTGTGTAACAGCTTTGTATTTCAGCATCTGCGACCTTGGACTGTGTAACAGCTTCTGTGAATTGTTGTTTCAGCAACAGGCCTCAAATGCTAATCTGCAGTTTGAACTGTTTAAGCACTTATACATTTCTAATCAATGGTTAAGTACGAGAATGATGTAAAATATTATGCAAAACAGATTAAACATATAGTAATGAGAAGGGACGTTGTATACCTTTGGAATGATCAGATAGAGTGATAATATGAGTTTAAATGTGGGTGATCAAGAGTGTAATAGTGGCAAAAAGTATGGGCAAAAAGGTACATTGTGTGGTCCTAACAATGAGCTAGGGCAGATGTGCCCCTTGTGGAGCAGTTCTTGGATCTGTCGCTTGATCTCCTCATTCTCTAACAAAGAGCAACGATAGACTGACCCATTGGGTAGCGGTGCACCGAGGGTCAGATCGATGGGGTGCTTGACCTGGTAGTGCAAAGGTACCCCTGTAGGTGAGGAGAAGATATCTGAGTATTCTTCCACGACCTTATCTACTTGCTTCTGCTGTGTGGAGAGGTCAGCTGCAGAGACCCTTGATGTGGCTGTGATCTTTCGCTTATTCTGAGAGCGAATCATGAAGAAGACAAACTTCCCCATCTGAGAGATGACCTTCCTGTGTTTCTTAGCAGAGATCAAGGAAATAGCACTAGGTGGGACTGCCTCGAGTATCTTGTACAATTTCCTGTTCAAAGTAATAATAACACTACGAGGCCTAGACTCATATAAAGAATGACGTTTCCATAAATAAGGTTGGCCCAAAAGAACATCACAAACTTTGAGAGGAGCAACATCACACAATACCTCATCTTTGAAGGGCTTGATGCCGTATGACAGTCGGCACTGTTGGCTGACGCAGAGATTGCTTCCTTGGCGGAGCCATCCAATGGTGTACGGTTGTGGGTGCGGTGTTGTTGGGGCCAACCACTTGATGACCTTTGCTGAGATGAGTTTCTTCTGGCTACCGCTATCAATGATGAAGTGCAGCGGGGTGCCTTTTACCCACATCTGTGAATGGAAGAGGCGCTCTCCTTCTTCTGGCTCATCTGGTTCACCAGGCTGGAGCTTGGTGGTAGCAACGGTGGCACTGGGTTCCGCATCAATTATCCATCTTCCCCTTTCTAGTTCTGGATCAGAGTCATAATCTTCATCTGATTTAGAGGCTTTCACTTCAGCCACCAATGACTGCTTTGAGCGGCAGTCAGCAATGTTATGCCAAGGGCTCTTATGGAAGTCGCACCACTTCCCGGTATCTTTCTTTGTCTTTCCAGTGTCCTTCTTTGCTTGCGGCTTGGACTGGTTGTCCTGATACTGTCCATTTTTTCTCTGTCCTTTGTTCAGTGGGTTGGGGCCGCCCTTTCCTGGCTTTTCTTGTGAGGGGTTCCCAGGCCCAAATTGCCGTGTCTTTTGTTTGAGCTTCTGCTCGATTTTGACGGTATATCGATAGGTTACGCCCAAGGATGAGATGTCCAGAAATTCCATTTTGGTCTAGATGTATCTATGAAGAGAACCACGATACTCGAGCACCAGATGTCACTCTGAATCTTTGATACCCAACTTGGTGCGCAAGGTATGGAAGATATTTGTGAAATCTAGCACTGCTTGGTCTCTTTCTTGCCGCAATGTGGTCCATTTGGTATACAGGTCGTCATAACTTCCGACAGGGTATTATTTTTCCTTAATAGCATCCCTGAAGGATTCCTAGGTGGCTGTGACTAAAAATAATGAGGTTTCTTTTGTTTCCTTTTGCTCACGGAAAGTTTCCCACCAATATTTGACATGGGGAACGACTTTGAGGAGTGCAAAAGTAATATTTTCTTTATTCGAAAAGTTATGGACAGAAAAATACCCTTCTAGTAGATTCAACCACTTGTCTACAACATCTGCGTCTATCTAACCTTCAAATATAGGAATATCGAAGTTTATTTGTACCTTGAAGGGGGCGGTGCCTCCGTTCGAAGAAGATGCGTCGCTTGTTGGTAGCCGCCGAAGGATTTGCGCGAAACTATCCATCATCTCGTTCCTCTGTTGCGTGAGGGCTTCCTCAATCAACAGTTTGAAAGGATCTCCTGTCCCATCATATTTATTTTCTCCTACTATGGGAGGTCACTTGGGCATGCGAGAGCTTCTTTCGTCAAGAGAAACAAGCTCGAGACCCAACTCTTTGTACTCCGACCTCGTTGGGGACATGCATTAAGATGATAAGGAGCAGACCACTCTGATACCACTGATCCAGATTTTATGAGAAGAATGAAATGAATACAGATTATTAATAGGTTCTTAATACAAAATAATAGAGATACAGTAAAACTAGTTTTCTATTCAATAACGAAATAAGCTGAAACTGTAAAATGCAGCGGAAACAAGCTTGCTGGAATGGTGGCGGCTTATCTCTGAGAAGAGATGTGACGGCAGGGTGCATTCACTAGAAGAAGGTTACAATGAGGCTCTGAAGGCCTTTTTGTAATAAGAAATAATTCCAAAAACCCTAGACATCCAAAAACCTAACCCTAGGAGATGAAGCGCCAAAAGTCATGTGGGCCCCGTTTGGGTAAGTTAGTACATCAACTTCCCAGGGTCGTAACTTTTGCATACAATCTCTGTTTTAGGCATGTAATAGCCCGTTGGAAAGGTATCATCGAAGAGATTCATTTTTGGGGGCTCAATCATGCCTTCAGATATCATTGAGGAGTTCAATCCTGAAAAACCTTCATTTAGGCCCTCAAAATGGCCCTGGAAGTTAAAACTGCTAAAAATAGTAAATTGCCAAAATTGTCAGAAAACTATTTTGAGCCAGCTGGAAAAGGTGGGTGGCCATTGATATCCATATAGATCACCATTAGCCCCAAGCACTTGATAATTGAAAAAGGAACATAAATTTGGGAGTAATCTTCTGACAATGTTTATATTTGAATGAATTATTCTTATAAGGTTGCATATGAAGAAACACTTTGTCCCCTTTAGTAAATTGATGTTAAAAATGACCTTGACGGGCTTGCTACTTGATGTTATTTTGAACCATCACCAAATTTTATTTGAGGGTACGAAGAATGACCTCTCGTACTGTAATATGTTTTTCAACCTCTTGAACCTTCGAGACACCTGGCATGTATGAGAGAACCGATGGTGGCTTTTGTCTGTATACTGCTTCAAAAGGAGTCATGTGATTAGTTGTATGGTAAGATGTGTTGTACCACCATTCAACTATTGGTGACCACCGATCCCACTTATGTTTTCAGTCATATGAAAAACACCGCAAATATGTTTCCAAACCCTTGTTGACAATTTTAGTTTGGCCATCAGTCTAGGGATGATAGACTATGTTGAGATGTAATTGGGTACACTATAGCTTGAACAATTATTTCCAAAAAATGTTGATGAATGTGGGATCCTTGATAGAGACAATAGAATTAGGAATGCCATGAATTTTGAAGATATTATCCATGAAAACTTGAGCCAATGTGGATGCGGTGAAGGGATGTTGAAGAGAATATAAATGAGCATATTTGGAAAGACAATCAATGACCATCATGATGATTGATTTATTATCAGATTTAGGTAGGACCACAATGAAATCCATAGAAATATCCCACCAAATAGTAGGAGGAATTGGAAGTGGTTGGATTTTTCTTGGTTCTTTGACTGTTTATCCCTTGTTGTGTTGACATACATCATATTCAACCACAAAGGTGAGGACTTCATGTTTCATACCATCCCAAAAAAAAATAGTGTTTGACCCTTTCATAGGTTTTGGTAAACCCTGAATTCCCAGCTATGGGTGAAGCATGAAACTTGGAAAGCATCATGGATTTAAGTTGCAATTGTTTTCTTAAATATATATGGCCTTTGTAGTGAAGATCATTATTGTTCCAAGAGTACCCTAGATAAGTTGGAGATTGTTCTTGCAATTGTTGGATGAGGCGAGAGATATTTGGGTCCTCCAGCCATTCCTAGTGAACAACTTGGAGTCAATCTAGTACAATGAAGGAGAGGTAAAAGAGGGACCCTTCTTCTTCATATTTTTGAAAAATAGAGTCATTCATCACATTTTATTTTCCATTCTTGTAAATGATCTCATAATCATATCCAAAGAGCTTGGTTACACATTGTTTCTACTCCGGGGATGAAATTCTTTGTTCTAGAAAATACTTAAAGTTCTAGTGATCAGTTTTAATATGAAGCATTGCCCCAATAAAAAAGGATGCATAGATCCATGGCATGGAAAATAGCCAACATTCAATTTTCATAGATTGATTGGTCCAAATGTATGTCTGAAAGTTTTTTTCTAGTGAATACCAAAGACCTACCATCTTGCATAAGGATTGCCCCAATTCCTTTCCTTGAAGCATCACATTCCAAGAAAAAAGTCTTGGTGAAGTCGGTAAGTGCTAGGAAAGGAATAATGCACATGGCCTCTTTAAAGGTATGGAAGGATTGATCAGCTCTTAGAGTCCAAGTGAAGGAATTATTTTTAAGGAGAGTAGTGAGAGGTGTTGTAATTTTTCCATAATTCTTAACAAACTTGTGCTAATAACCTATTAAACTCTTAATCCCTAAATAGTGGCTCATTACCCCTTAATTGGGGCATATTACATTAGTAATGTTATTTTATTTATGTCGGCTTTATTCCATTAGTTGTAATTATACCTCCTAGTCTCCTATATATACCAAGGAGACATTTTCATTTTGAATCATCTTGTAAATGAACATTTTATGTGGACATAAGGAGGTTTCCCCCTAGAAGAGGCTTATTATCTGAATTTCTCTCTTTTTCAAGGCGTTTAGTACTTATTCTGAGGTTTTTCTATGCTATATTGATATTTGGTTCCTAACATTTGGTATCAGAGCTCAAGGTCTTGGGGTTTCTCTACTACATCTGAGACACCTTGGCATTTTACCTATAACTTGTTTTCTACAAAGTTTCAGAAGGAACGGCTTGGAGGATATTTAGTAGATGGATCAGGGTACGTTGGGTTAAAATTTCATCTCCCGAGGCCTTATATTTTCAGAGATACAGCCTACGCAAGATAGGGTTCTCGAATCATCCTGAACTAAGTCATTGCGGAATTTTCACTATAAAAAAAATTTTGTAACATTTCAGAGCCTGAAATTTGGATGCTATTCAGAGAAATTAGTAAGGTATCTGTGGTAAAAATTTCATCTTCTGGGTCATCTTACATTTGTAGATACACCCTGTGGAAGATAGGGTATCTGACCAGTCCTATTGACTAGTCTCAAGAAGGTGTTCCAGGTAAAACATTCATAACTTCTTCCTAGAGTATCCAAATTGAATGATACTAGTTGCATTGGATAGTGGACAGTCTTTAGTATTTCTGGTACGAGTTTTAGAATTTTTTATCAATTATTTTGTGTGGGGAACGCTATACAAGTGAGATCTCCGGGAAAGGCCAAAAATCAGCAAGTTGTGGGGAAGTTACTGTAAATTCCACTTGGCACATCCAATTTTGATCAGACCCGTGGCATTGCAGAGAAGAAATATCAGAGACCTACAAAAAAGAAAATTTCATACTCAGAAGGGCCGAAATTTTTGAGATGCAATAAAAGGAAGATTGTCTAGCAGAAGCACCTCAAAATCAAGGTTTAAAGTGATACTTGGCCAACATGCCACCAAAAAAGGGAACCTCTACACAAAATAAGCCTCCAGATAATCCTACTTGGACTCTTGATGAAGGTAAAGAAATGCGTAGGGACATAAATGATTTACAAAAGAAGACAATAACAAAAGATGAACTACAAGAGATGGAAGCTAAGTTGGAGGCAAAGATGGATGGTTTAAAAGAGGAGATCTTGGAAGTATTGAAAAATCTCGTAATAGAGAGGACACCTAAAAGTTAAAATGTATCCCATAAAATTCATGATGAGGACACAAGGAAGGTGAATCAAGAAGGGAGAAACTCCAACTTTGGGTTGAATACCAACCACGTTCCTAAGATCAATATGAGGAAGTTTGATGGCAAGGACCCTATCACATGGATACTTCAGATGGAGCAATTCTTTGATCTACATAATGTGCCACAGACACAAAAGGTACGGATCGCTTCTTTACATTTAGAACCCAATAAATTTGTATGGTATAGATGGCTTTGTTCTCTCAAATCACTCGTCACTTGGAAAATTTTCACAAAAGAAATGATAGCACACTATGAGGATACAAGGAGCAATACCTTCTTTATTCAATTGATAAATCTCAAGCAAAAGGGTTCAGTTACAGAGCACATTGAGAACTTCCAAAGATTGAATATAAAGGTAACAGATATTCCAAATGAGCACTTGATTGATGTATTCATAGGAACTTTAAGAGATAACATTCAACATGAGGTTCGCCTTTGGGAACCCAAATCATTGGAGAATGCATTTAGGGTGGCAAGAAATGTTGAAAGTAAAAATATGGCTATGGCTACTAGAAGGACCAATCCTAGCATCTATAGAGAGAATAATGCTCCTTATTCTAAAAAACCTCAACCTACAAGGTTGACACCTCAACAATTGGAGGAAATAAAATCAAAAGGCTTATTCTTTAATTGTGACAGCAAGTACAATAAGGGACATAAGTGTGGTGAGAAGAAATTATTCTACATAGATTGTGAAGAGGAAGAAGAACAAGAACCATCTCAAGATGAAAACCTAGAATCAATTTTGTCTAAAGAGTTGACTCCCACGATATTGTGTAATGCATTGGCTGGAATTAGCACTCATCGAACCCTCAAGATCAAAGGATATATCAAAAAGAAAGAGGTAATAGTCCTAATTGATTATGGCAGTACTCATAATTTCATTCACTATAAATTAGCCAAAGATCTCAATTGCTTTGTATATCCAGCACCAGAGTTTCAAGTAATGATTGCAGATGGAGGAACTATCAATTTCTCAGGAAAATGCAATAAGATAGATCTTACTATGGGGGAATATGTAATGAATAGTCCAATGATTTCTATACCCATGGGTGGTGTTGATGTTGTACTAGGAATCCAATGGTTACAATCATTAGGAACAGTGGCTTTTAATTTTCAAGAACTTGTCATGAAATTTTCATTGGAAGGAAAAGAAATTGAGTTAAGAGGTATCACAGGGAAACCCGGTAAGGTGATAATCTCTAATGGCATGAAAAAATTATTGAAAAAGGGGCATCAAGGTGTTATTGCACAACTATGCTCCCTAGATGTTCAAACATCTAAGCCATCTATTCCTCTAGATCTCCAAGGGATCATTGATAACCATTCAAAAGTATTTGAAGATATTCCCAAAGGTCTTCCACCCACTCAAAATAATGATCATGATATTCACCTAATTCCTGGGAGTGTTCCTCCTAACATCAGGCCATACAGATACCCTTATGCCCAAAAGAGTGAAATTGAGTGCATGGTTGAAGAAATGCTAGAGGTTGGCATTATTAGACCTAGCCAAAGTTCTTACTCTGCACCAATGGTAATGGTATTCAAGAAAGATGGCTCATGGCGTATGTGTCTAGATTATAGAGAGCTCAACAAGATCACTATTAAAGATAAGTTTCCCATTCCCTTCATTGATGAATTGTTAGATGAACTACATGGAGAAATCTATTTCACAAAGATGGATCTTCATTCAGGGTATCATCAAATTAGAATGAAGGAAGAAGATATCCCCAAAACAACATTTCAAACTCATGAAGGCCATTATGAATTTTTGGTCATGCCTTTTGGCCTTACAAATGCACCTTCCACATTCCAAGGGTTGATGAATTCCATTTTCAAGCCCTTCCTTTGAAAATTTGTGTTAGAATTTTTTGATGATATACTAATCTATAGCAAGTCTTGGGAAGATCATGTGCGACATGTTGACAAGGTGCTACAACTACTAAAGGAACAACAACTATATGCCAAACCATCCAAATGTTTCTTTGGAGTTAAGGAGGTAGAGTATTTGGTTCATATTGTATCTCATGAAGGTGTCAAGGTAGACCCTAACAATATTAAGGCCATGATGGACTGGCCTATTCCCAAAACATTGAAGAATCTTAGAGGATTTTTGGGTTTGACAAGTTACTACCGCAAGTTTGTTCGGCACTATGGAAGATTAGCAGCACCTTTAACGACACTAACTAAAAGGATGCATTTTCATGGAATCCCAAGGAAACTAAAGATTTTGAACAACTTAAAGAGGTGATGTGCAAAGCTCCTGTCTTGACCACTCCAGACTTCACAAAAACCTTTATTGTGGAATGTGATGCCTCGGGAAATGGAATTGGTGTTGTCCTAATGCAAGAAGGAAGGCCCCTGGCTTTTGAAAGTCGACCACTCAAGGGAAAGGACTTACACAAACCCATTTATGAGAAGGAAATGATGGCAATACTACATGCATTGAAGAAATGGCGTCCTTACCTAATAGGTAGGCACTTCAAGGTCAAAATAGATCATGATAGTCTTAAATACTTCTTGGAACAAAGACTATCTTCAGAAGAACAACAAAAATGGGTAACCAAGATATTGGGTTATGATTTTGAAATCGTCTATAAAAAAGGAAAGAGTGTCATCATGGTGATTGTTGATAGACAAACCAAGTACACACACTTTTGTGCACTCTCGCATCCCTTCAAAGCTATTATAGTTGCCACAACATTCATAGAGACAGTTCAAAAGCTACATGGCAGCCCAAAGATTATTGTAAGTGACAGAGATCCCATCTTCATTGGACATTTTTGGACAGAATTATTTTCTTGTTTGGGTACTCAATTGGATCATAGCTCATCCTATCATCCTCAATCTGATGGACAAACTGAGATAGTGAAAAAATGTCTGGAAGGATACCTTCGTTTCTTTGTCTCTAATAAACAAACACAATGGTTCAAATGGTTACCCTTGGCAGAATGGTGGTATAACACTTCCTTTCATAATGCAACAAAAATGACACCATTTATGGCACTCTATGGATACCACCCTCCTTACATCACTTCTTATATAAAAGAAAAATATAAGGTTCAAGCAGTGGAACATCAGATCAAGCATCAACAACAAGTTCTCCAAATATTAAAGGACAACCTGACCATGGCACAAAATCAAATGAAACAACAAGCAGATCAACATCGTAGTGAAAGAAGTTTTGAAGTACGGGATTAGGTGTTTTTAAGACTACAACCATACAAATAGATGTCCCTCAAGCAAGCCAAGAAGGATAATAAATTATCACCAAAGTACTATGGCCCTTATAAGGTGTTGCAAAAGATTGGTACTATGGCATACAAGTTGGAGTTGCACGTATCTTCACAAGTACACCCAGTTTTCCATGTTCCATGCTTAAAGAAGGTTATAGGGGACGAGATCCCAGTTTAAACTATATTGCCAGAACTTGACGAGGAAGGAAAAATCATATTGGAGCCTGAAGCCATCACTGACACAAGAATTCTCCAGCTGAGGAATAGATCCATTTCAGAGTATCTCATTAAATGGAGGAAACTACCAGCTGAAGGTTCCACTTGGGAAGATGAGTCTTCTATACAAAAGCATCCAGATTTACTCAAGTGTTGTGAACAACACTTGTCTCAAGGGGAGGGGCATGTTAAGCCCTAAATAGTGGCTCATTACCCCTTAATTGGGGCATATTACATTAGTAATGTTATTTTATTTATGTCGTCTTTATTCCATTAGTTGTAATTATACCTCCTAGTCTCCTATATATACCAAGGAGACATTTTCATGTTGAATCATCTTGTAATTGAACATTTTATGTGGGCTTAAGAAGGTTGCCCCCCTCGAAGAGGCTTATTATCTAAATTTCTCTCTTTTTCAAGGCGTTTAGTACTTGTTCTAAGGTTTTTCTATGCTATATTGATATTTGGTTCCTAACATAAACCCAGAAAACCATGCAATCCCTTAAGAGTTTTATGTCGAGGCCAATCCTACATAGCTTCAATTTTCTTAAGATCCACCCTTACACCATCATTGCCAACAATATGGCCTAGGTACTCCACTTCTGAGGCTCTAAAGGCACATTTATTTTGTTTGAGGAAAATTTGGTGCTGAGAGAGTATATGGAAAACTTGATCCACATAGGCGAGAGGGGATGTCCAAGTTTTAATATAGATGAGAATATCATAAAATAAGACTAAGAAAAATTAACATAGAAAAGGACAAAAGACATTATTCATGAGACTTTGGAAAGTAGAGGGGGCATTACGTAGGGAAAAGGGCATGACTAAGAACTCATAGTGACCCTAATGAGTTGTAAAGGAAGTCTTAGGAATTTCTTCTTCTTTCATACGTATCTAGTGGTAGCTAGAACGAAGATCAAGTTTAGTAAATTACAGAGCACCACTTAATTCATACAAGATATCATCAATGACAAGAATGTGAAACTTTTCTTTGATGGTGAGTTTATTGAGGGTACTAAAGTCGGGACACATGTGCCAAGTACCTTCTTTCTTGAGTAACATGACCATAGGATAAGAATAGGGGTTGGTGCTAGGATGGATAACACCCGCTTCGAGCAATTCTTAAATGAATTTCTCAATTTCATTCTTCTGAGCAAAGGGATGATGATAAGGGTGAACATTGGGAGGAAGAATGTTGGGGACAAGAGGAATGGAATTATCATGAACACCATTGGAAGGGAGAAGTCCCTGGGGAGTAGAAAAAATATCTTGGTGTTTGGATATATTAGATTGGAGGTCAGGATGCATGGAAGGTGTCTCTACTGCTTGAATGGAATGGATTTGGGAAATAATACCCAAATGACCTTTTTTGAGAAGATTTTTCATTCAATGGGAACCAATGATCTTAAGAGATCATATTGTGAGTCCTTGGAACTGATACCATTGTCCCTCATGTTGGAATTTCATGGTTAATTACTTAAAATCCATGAGAATGGGTTCCATATTGCATAACCATTCAACGCCCAGCATAATGTCAAAACCACCCATGTCGATAACAAACATATGATATTTCAGGTGGTACTGCCCAATTTGTAGACATACATTTTCACAACTCCCACCACATTTCATGGAACCACCATTGGCTATCATGATTTAAAAATTGTTGATGGAAAGAATATAGAAATTTATTTCCTGGTCAATGCGGTGGTGAATAAAATTATGGGTGCTTCCACTATCAACAAGGATGATGACTTTCCTATGCTTAATATAGCCAATTAGCTTGAGGGTTTAGGGAGAAAAGAATCCAATGAGGGCATGTATTGAAATCAATCGTTCAACTTATGGTAGGTAAATAGGTGGAGTAGTAGCATATGGAAGGGGTATCTCTTCAAAAGGTGTAACTTCATCTTCCTCTTCAACAACATCCTCTGAAATTGCCATTAAAATATTTTTTTTCTTACACATGTACCAAGGAAAATATTTTTCATCACATTTATAGAAAATACCCTTTATTTAGCATCCATCCATTTATTCCCAAGTTAATTTATGGACCTTGAGGGGCGTTGCAGGGGGGGACATTGATGGGTCGATGGAGAGGAAGAAAAGATGGTTTTTTGTTTGAGAAAAAAAAAACATGTTGTTCTTCTTTGGCACATTTAGTAGATTCCAAACAAGTCTAAGGGTGATCCATGAGGACTTGGGCACATATTTCATCCTTTAGGGAACTAATAAAGAATTCCTGGAAGAAGGCATATGTCATGCCCTCTATTCTAAAGGCCAAATTCTCAAAGGAAATTATAATTTCTTCCACTGTGATCGACTATTTCAACTTGGTCAAATGACCTAAATAGTGGGTGTCAATGTCAAAGTGTTCATAGAGTTCTGCAAAAAATTGGGTCCACAAAACATACCCCTGGCGTGCATTTTTATGCCATGTCCATCATCCAACATTCACGATCCAGATAGAGAACGTCATAACAAAGTTTTTCCAACTCATCAGTAATGCCATGCAAAGAAAAATAATGCTCCATTTCAGTGACCCAACCCATGGGATCATAGCCATAAAATTTATTGACCTCAACTCGGGGAAGATGGGGGTCACGATGAAAGGAGTTGGATTGAAATACCATATAATGGGAGGAGTCAAAACCATATAAGTGGGATGGGTGTTCCGAGGAGGAAGGGGCCTGGGAGTAGTTCAACAACTGGTTGACAGTAGTTTTGAGGGTGTCAAGTTTTCCCATGAATTTGGAATCCATGGCGTCAAATTATTGCTAGACTTGGTCCTGGAATTGTGAAAATTGGGAATTTATGGAAGTAATATTAGAATTTTCTTGTTGGATGTTCTCCTTTTTCTGGTTGATGTCAGCTTGCAGGTCTTGGTTGTGAGTGTTGGCCATTTGGATAGGATGGTTTCCTGTAAGGGGAAATGGCTAGGTGGGACCACCAAAAAGAAATAATTATAAGTGATAGGTACCACGACGATTAGGGAGAAAAGGTGAATACAATGGGATAGTTTTCCAAAAAGGGTGTCGACAAGGGGATTAGGTCCACTGAAAAAAAAAAAAGGCTTAAAAATGAGAGGTACCACTATGATTAGGGTGAGGAGAGGAATCAAATGGGATAGGTATCGAATAAGGGTGTTTGTGGGACCACTATTATTGTTTTTCCTAAGGTGTAGTTTTACTCCTATATGAATAATATTGTAGTGGCGAAATGCCCAAATTATTAACCAGAAGAAATGTGTAGTAATGTCTCAACATGAATGCAGGAGGTAAGGTTGCATGAAAATAGATCTTGTTTGTTCCTTTGTTGTTTTGTTTCTGTCCCAAGGGTTTGGATGTTTAGAGTTTCTACAAACAAGGGTTTTCCATGTGTTATAGCTCTCTGATATACGTGTGGGGTTGAATAGTAGTACTTGTCCCAATATCTCAGGGAACCAACTAAGGAGGATAGACCATACCCTTATCCATACTACCTAATTACCCAGGTATTAGAGAGTATCTTCCCGAGTGTTGTTCTTGATGGAACTATAGAAATCAGGGGGTTGATCATTTGATCTATGGAGGGTTTCAGGATACCTAGGCAAGTCTGTATATAGGTGTTTTCTAATGCACTACCACTCTAAGGGGTACTGAAAGGGGTTACAATGGTGTCCAACAATGTGAATTAAAAACCTCTTTTATTTCCTACGTGTATGCTTCCCCAACCGCGGATTTATGGGTTGAATGACATATCACTGTAGTTCAAGATGTTGAAATGCGTCTCTACCATGAAAAAAAAAATAACCCACAAATACTTCCAAGGAATGTTCTCTGATACCACTTGTAAGGTACCCGATGTAATAGAAAATGCAGAAATAATAATATTCAGTATATATAAATGGAACAACAAAATATTGAGAAGAGCAACACCATAAATGATACCTTTATTCAAATAAAGAAATGTTCACTTGCCTCTTCGAGGGGGAAACCTCCAACATAGCAGAGCTCTATTACAATAATACTCAAGACAAATAATTATCATGCCTCCTACTCTTATTTATACTAATTCTATATTCTAAATAACCTTCTAGCGGAAGATATTTCTAGAAGCGGAAGTTTATATTAGGTCTTCTTACATTGACTTGTTCACATTTATTAAATAGGCCTTATAAACTATTGTCGGCATTTATTACATGGAAAAAATCTAATTCTACCTACGTGAGGGGTTAAGGAGGTTAGGTCCCTAACATATATATGCCATGGATCATGGGAGGCATTGGTCTCTCCGTGAAGCCTTAACATCCAAAATTTGATACTAAAATTGCTACTCTCATAGAGTTCACTATTTGGGTTTGTATTCCAACCCTCTCCCTAAAGTTTTGGATTTTTCACTCAATTGAAGTGATAGGGAATGCATTGGATACATTCATAGCCCTTGATATCAACATGGATGAGAACATATCAAACAATTATGCTCAAATGTGCATTAACAATGACCTAAGTAATTGACTTCCTGCTCAGATCATACTGGAATGCAAGGAAACAAAGTGGATTCACACTATTGACTATGATAATATACCATTTAGTTGTAGGTTGTGTTTTTAGATGAGCCACAAGGTGGAAAGATACCTTAAGGTTGATAAATTAGAACTAGGATAGAATAAATATCCCTCATGTTGGAGGAATTACAAAATGGGAAGCCATTGGGTGAACCCAAAGAATCAATAGGGGATGTCCCCAATGCTCCCATTAACCCTTCTCCATTGTCTCTACTTATTGTATTTCCTCAAGATCCCCTTCCTCTAGAGAGCCATATTTATGTCAAGGAGAGAAAATTTGACTATGTGGACATCGTTTTTTTCTTAACAAAAGCAGTTAAAGATTTTATTATAAAAATTGTGGTACTACAACAAATCATCCACCAGTACAAAAAGGCTAAGAAACTATTTTCCTAGAGTATGGTATTAATTCTAGTGTATTTCTATATTTCATAAAGGGCCCCATGTTCAAATAGAGTTTTGTGAAAAAATTCCATGTGAAAATGGCCACAAAGAATGATAACAAAAGCATAGATTTACACTGCATTCACTAAATTAATTAAGGTGCGAATATTTATCCACCTTGTCCAGGTCTACGTCCACCCTCCCCCATTCTGGTTGTTGGGATACTTCCTTCTCTTCATTTTTCATTGCTCGAAATTACTGAGGATGGATTGGTTGATACGCTACATTGGACGCCCGATATTCCTCTAAATTATCTAGGTGGGGTAGAACTTGGATTCCTTGTGGCTGAAGTTGAGGATGCAGGGACTTAATGTGGGATATATTTTGATTCACTACCCACATTACTACATCAAGTTATTCATTATGTCGAGCTTCCTGGGCGTGAAGCTAACAAGACAATTGAATGTTTAAGTGATAAAGATCATTAATTTCCCATGTTGCATGCTTAATTGCTATTGCAATCTCCCTGTCACATAATTATGACACCCACAAATATCCTAATTTTGTATCTCCATTAGTTCACAAATAATTTTTTAGCCTAGATGCTTCCAATTTCCAAATTTCCTCCTTATTTCGATCATGCAAACAATGTTTCATGAACCGCTGTGTTGGTCCTGCATCTTCCCTTCATCGCCTTTTAAAAATTTTGTCGACAAGGAAGGAAATTATTTCCAAAAGGTGGAAGACGATGCTATTAGGTGGAGTGATATCTGTTCGTCCGAGCAGAAGATGAAGGCTGGCATTGGATGAGTGCAGACCATAGAGGCCATGAAGAGAGTTGGATCAGAAGAAAGGATGGAAAGTTTGGAAAGAGGAGGGATCTCACATGAAACTAAAACCAAGCTAAATCCTTGAATGATTGCTTTCATAAGTTGATGAGATGGGGAAAGCGATCAAAGGATATTTCCCTATGTTAACGATGTCCAATAGATAGTTGTAGCAACAATTTTAATCATGCCAAGAGGTTGTTGAATGCGATGAGGGAAGAGGTCCATGCTTCTAAGATTCCAATGTGTATAAATTGTTTCTACTTTGGCGTGTAATAAATCCAACTTTGTGAAGTATTTTATGTAGACCAACAAGTTATTTCTAGGGGATGGGTTCATACTCATTTTTTTGGTTAATTGTAAGCTACCTTTTCTCCAATTTCTTTGCTACTTTTTCAAAGTGATCTGCTAAGTTGTTCTACCCTCTATAAACATGATAATAGTTGACCATATATAATTTTTCCTCTAGGATCCTAATTCTAAGGGAAATTCTTGTGAGAATGGGGTGAGCATTTTTTATGATCCTTTGAAGGCCTCTTCTAATCAAGTCTGAGTCACCAATTACCACTAATATAGACGAAGTGTTGACTGGAATAAATCATAAACCGATGTAGAATACTAGAGCTTCCACATGATTATAGATTCAAAGTCTAAAATGAATCCCCCCGCACCTGTCGCCCCTTGTGGACATTGTTACCCCTATCTATAGATCCATGATTTTATCTTTGACTCTCTTGTCAAGGATGGGTAAGTGGTGGCATGAATCAGACTCCTTTGGTGGTAACTCCCCAAAGGATATCCCTTAGTAGTATGCATCAAATACCCACTTCACAAACCTACAATTGGTGGTGGTTGATGCACGTGTAGGACACATTACAATAGAAACTTTGAAGAAGGGAAAAGAAACAAAGCAAAGGAAAAGATGTATTCCCCCTACCCTTTCCATCCAAAATTTTCTTTTTTATTTAATATTGTTGTAATGGCCTCTTAGATATTGTAGTGTATTTTGATGAATATTTGTCATGGCTTGTACAGACTTGTAGCAAAAATCTAGTTTCTTCACAGCTTTTTGACCCAATGGTCATAATTGATCAAATGTACCTAGGTTATTTAGTTATTTAAGATTATATATATATATATATATATATTCCCTTTTTATTTTTTTTCAAAATTTTTTACTTTTTTGTGATTTTGCTTACAACAATCTTGGTTTTTATGTCATGGTTTCAAAAATGTTGCAATTTTAAATATGAAAAAAGGGTGCTAATAGTAGCACTTATTTTTGAGTTGGGGATTGATTTTAATATTTTGGTTGCAATGGTACCAATTGTCAAGGTCATGGCTTCAAACAAGTTTTAATTTTAATCCTAAATAAAAAAAAATGGCATTATTTGTAGCGCCTCTTTTCAATTCAAATGTTGATTTTAAAATTTTCGTTGTAAGGGTATCGTCTATCAATTTCATGGTTTCAAAAAAATTGTAATTTTAACCCTAGAGAAAAGAAAATACATTAAGGGTCCTTAGTAGTAACACCATTTTTCAATTGGATGGTTGATTTTAATATTTTAGTCACAACAATGCAAGATATTAAGGCGATGGTTTCAAACAAGTTATGATTTAACCTTGAAATTTAAAAACAAAATTGAAAATAAGAGAGATAGAGAGAGAGAGAGAGAGAGAGAGAGAGAGAGAGCTACTAGTAACATCACCTTTTGATTTGGGAATTGAATTTGCAATTTTTGTTAGAAACATTAAATGTTGGAATGCGGAAGAAGAGTTAAATTAACTACTAAATGTGAGCTATAAAAAATCAAGAACCATGGAGGCTTCTTGTCAAGTTGGTGGCCATGTTTTAACTTACTACTATTGAAATTCCACAATATGACATAACATTAAAATCAAATACATTATTTTTTTTTTGTTTTCTAGCATGTCTGTGACTTGTGGAACTAGCCTTTAGCTAAGAAACCAACCCAGGGGCATCTAATTTGTCAAAATCTCCTAGGGATCACACCTGGCCTGCACCACACCAACCTTTAGCTGGATGGAATTTTTAGGTGTCTCCTCCCGACTATAGCAGGTTTCAAACATGATTCGGCCTGTAAATGAAACCCTTCGAAACAAATCACGCTAACATGATTTGAAAAAATTAAATATATTGCTAGCTTCAAACATAACTCATAATATTATTTCATTTTGAAAAACGTTACAGTGTGGCATAACATTGAAGTCAACCATATTATTACTTCAAAATGTCATTGTGTGACATAATATTGAAGTCAACCTCTTAAATTATTTCTCTTGAAATGTCACAATCTCATATAACATTGAAGCCAACTATATTAGTGACCTCTTAATGTCACAATGTAACACAATATTAAATTCAACATCTTAATGTCACTATATGAGATAATATTGAATTCAACTTCTTAATATTGCAATGTGACATGTAATATTAAAGTCGACATCTTAAGGATTCAATGTGACACAATATTGAAGTCAGCATCTTAATGTTTCAATATGACATAATATCAAAGTCGACCATAACATTGCAATGTGACCTAATTTTGAAGTCAACCTCTTAATGCTAAAATATGACAAAATATTGAATTCAACCTCTTAATGCTACAATATGACAAAATATTGAAGTGAATATCTTCATGTCACAATGTTATATAGTATTGAAGTTAACCTGTTAATGTCACAATATGACATAATCTTGGAGTCAGCCATATTATTGCATCGTGACATAATATTGAAATGATCCTCAAATTATTAATCTTGAAATGTCTCAAAGACAACCATTATCACCCAAAATTGGTCATAATAACCAAACTTAACCATAATCAATTGAATTTAACCATATCCAATTACATTCAACCAATGTCAACCAAAGTAGACCATTATTAACCAAAGTCAACCAAAGCTAACCATGCTCAACCAAGGTCCACCATGGTCAACCAATGTCACCCATTATCCACAAAAATGTAACTATAGTTATT
>JASDQU010099857.1:577259-593609 GCA_032191745.1 Picea mariana
GAGGGAGAGGGAGAGAGAGAGAGAGGTGGGAGAGAGAAAGGGGGTATAGAGGGGTAGAGGGAGAGAGAGGGGGGGAGAGAGAGAAGAAAAGGGAGGAGGGAGATAAGGGGGGAGAATGAAAAAGAGTGAGTGAGAGAAATAGAGGAAGTTGTCAGAGAGAGAAAGGAAAGTGAAGGGAGGAAGGGAGGGGTAGAGAGAAAGATATAGAGAGGGTTGTAGGGATAGATAGAGGGAGAGAGTTCTAAAGGGGGGGTAGAGAGAGAGAAATTGAGAGTGAGAGTTAGAGGGAGAGAGATGGGGAGAAAGAAATGGGGGTATATATTCAAAACTAAAAAGTGTAATGGCCACTGCTAAAAACATGATTGATCTTTTATGCTAAAATAATATTCCATGTATTCGATTATGGGATCAGAAAAAACTTGACCTATTTCTTGACTTTCAACAAATTTATGGTCATAATTGGGTATGACACATGTTTTTTACATCATTATACAATTCTTGAGATGGATGCAAATTTTCTGTTGAAATTTGAAATGAGACTCCTGCTAAAACAGAAGATGAAAGAGACTACCTCATCATGTCTATGTTATAACCTCTCTTAAGTTCATAGCTGGTCAATGAACCATGATTTTGACAACACAAGTCATCCAACACATCAGATATCGAATCTTGTAGGAACTGAGATGTTTGTTGCATTGGTTCCAATGAAGGTTCTTGATATTCTATGTGTTTATCCTTTAGTGCATACTCAAGATTATTCTTCAAAAACTGAAATGAATTAAGGCTTAATGGTACAAAGTTATACTGTATTAATTCATCTTCTGCTTGAATATCAATGTAACTTAGGGGATGTAAACTTGGATCAATAACAACTTCCATATCATCAATGACATCTTCAACTGAGTGATCAAAACATTCTTCGTCTTTACTATCGATGATTTTCTTATGATTTTCTCTCAAAATTTGAAATGAAGAGAAACAAAGGGTAAAGTCTTGCCACTTACTCTGAAATTTTTTGCATTTCGTTCATCATTGTCATGATTGTTGTGCAAAGGATGATTGTCATATTTGATCTGTAACTAAGCTTCCTCCTCCCAAAAACATGTTGTTGATTGATTTGAATAATTTACCTCGGTGTAATCCTCATCATAGTTATCATACTTGGGTAGATCGTCCATGAAATAAATGTCATAAAACATGCACATCATATCAGTTGGTTGTTCCTCTACAAGTTGAGTTTGAGTCTCATCTTTGACCAGATTGTGAATTGAATACATGAAATGATCATTTTCCAATCCATGATACCAAGGGTGAGCTGCAAAGTGTTTGGGAATAGTGACCCTTTCTCTTTCTGTAATCAATGGAACATGATGTCTTTGAACATAATTTTTTTCTCTTATGCTAATCCTGTTGAAGGTTGTTTAAACATCAATTATGATATTTTTCTGAAGTTTGCAGCCATGTTAAAGAAAGCTTGTTGTTTGAAAAGCGTTTCTTGATTTCAATCTGTAATTGAAGCTTTTCATGATCATCCATTTCTTCTTACGATGTCCCTGTTCCTTAAGAGAACAACTCAGAGATGTATCCCCGCCTTCGAAGGTTGCTTTATCAATAAACCATATCTAGATCTTAATGAAGGACAGTTAAAAAAATTCTCTCAAGGTCTATAATTTATTAAAATATGTCCAAAATATCACGATTTTCAGCGTCACCCCGCTCGATTAAATATCTTTAAAACTAAATAAATCATTAAAGAGCTGTGGGAAGTGCTTGTAAACCTGCCGAGATACTGAACAGGTCTGTTGGCAGCGGGTAAATGCATGCATGACGCCAAGATAAATTTTTTGGGGTACTGAATAGGCCCGCTGGAAGTGAAGCAATGTCAGGTATATGAAAATTCTCAGATATGGAATCTTTTGACCATAAATGTCCTTCGTTCTGATATGGAACTTCCTGGAAGGATACAGATATTGGAGTGGGTTAAATGGCATCCTTATCGAGGCTATGGATGCCTGCTGGCAGCAGCGGCTTTGTCAACAGTATTGAAGATTTTAACCTTAATATCGTGACTCGCTTTTGTTAAGATTGTCATCAGTTTTCTTCGTTTAAAGTAACAAGCAATCTGAAACTGGAATTTTTTATGATTGATAATGATGTTCAAACAGTTTTCTGGTTGTTTTGTAATTGGATTTTTTCTCATTATCCTAATCTGGACTTGCTCGTTTGGCAGAGATAACTACTTCTACCAGTGTGTCGCCATTGTTGGCATCCATATTAATCTCTATCTTTTTTCACAATGTTGCCTACACAAGGTTTTTAAACCCCCATTACTCGTCACAACTTTTTAAACGATATCATTATTCACTTTTTGCGTACTTGCTTTTCGTTTTCGTTTTCACGACTGCAAGCGTGAAAACCCATAGTTGGAATTCATGTTGATTACATCAAAGGATTAATGATCATTTGGTTTATCATGAATCTATTTGTTTACATGGTTATAACTCCTTGACCTCAAACACACCACTGGTTACATATTTATCGAAACACCAAACATTTATGCATTTGACTATTGTTAATATGGTGTTGATTTATAAAATCTTTGACACAATGGTTTATTTGACACATTGATTTTTGGGTCAAATCGTGGATATGCAACGGTTCATTTGACATGTTGATCGATTTTATTTTGGATATGCACTGTTATGATTTGAATGTACCATTACACCAAGGCGTCGTTCCAAGTACAGCCCGATATGATGCTCTTGCATGGCCTCGATTTACACCACTATCCTCGCACGCATAGCATTAACGTTCTGCCCTTGCATTTTGAGCTGCCTTTGCATTGTGTTGGGGAAGCTTCAGGAAAATGGTTCTGTTTCTATCCTATCAAACCCTATCGCCAAATACCCTGTTGATTTTGTGCTATTAGCCATGGCCCCCTTAGTGAGAATCGAACCCAACGGTGTCCAGACTTTGTTGTTGTTTGATAATGCCCGAGAGGAATTAGAGAGGAATGGTTGGCGGGTCTTTGTTGAGAAGTTCGAGGGTTTTAACCTGGTAGTTGCTCAACAATTCGCGCTAACGTTCGATGGTTGCAGAGCCAAAATTGGAGACATCCATCTTGAGTTAAATGAAGATTTCATTAGCTCAGCCACTGGTCTGTTATCCGTGGGACAAAAATGGTTTAAAAACTCAAAGGTGGACGAAGTTCCTTGGTCACTGTTGTTTACCTCAAGGAAGATTAACAGCTGCGACAAAGGTATGCCCGTTACAGCTCTAAAACCTAGATGGCATGATTTGTTAGCTATTGTCAAGAAATTCGTTACCTGTGAGGGTAGATGCGGTTTGGTTTTCTTATACCACTTGCGGTTTCTCATGAGTTTTATCGATTTTCCCTTAAACATGCCATATTTTCTCCTTCGAAGTTTATACAAAATGGCTAAGCGTTTCAAAAGGGAAAAGGCCGACTCTAGCCTGTTCCACCACTGTTTAATTAAAATTATTATGGTTCATCAGTTGAAGTTAAATGGTGATTGTTGGGACGCTTTCCTATTAAGGAATGGTTTTGCTAGTCCTGAAATAGGACAAGTTGACAAATATGTCGTTACAGAAACCCTTGCCAGGCCTGTCATTCCCCCTCCTTCTCTCTTACCCTCTGTTGAACCCTCGACCTACCCGAACACTACCCAACCCGACACCCTGCCTGATTCATATCTAAAAGATGGTGGTAATCCTATTAAAAAAGTCTGCAAAGAAAAAGTGTAAAGGTAACAGTGATATCAATTACAAGGGTAAAAAGGCCGTGCGCTGGGTATAACAATGTGCCCATAATAAACCTAAAGAAAACATAAACCAAAAACCAATTCTGTTAAGTGAAGATTCTAATTCTGAAATCGAACGGTTTCTAACCAAAGAGTATCCATACTCACATGGACTTTGCTCAGTTAAGCCTTATGACTATGTGACAAACCTCCCACAGTGTCTTAGAAACAACCCCGACTTCCTGGGATCAAACTCGACAGAGAACCTACAGGTCAAATAAGAAGTTCCTCACCTGTGAATACACAGCTTGTTCATCCACAGTGCAACGAATGTCAGTCGTGGCTCGACTGGTATTACAGAGATGTCCCTTTGCTTCAGTCTCGGATCAAGTCCTTGGAGGAGTGAGTGAATTTGATAACTAAGGAAAACGACAGATTGCAAGCTAATGATAAAAGACAGAAAACCACAGGCTCTGTTGTCTTTAAGAATGTGGAGGCGGCCACTGCCATTGTGAATTCGAAAATAGCTTGATTAAAACGAATCCCTGAATCTGAGGTATGGTATTTTAAAAGTAATTTTTAGATGATTTTGTTTTGTTTTGAATTAGAATACAAGATTTCTTTGCTCAAATTGCATCTATTTCTGTTTTGATTGGTTTGATACAACACGATTCTGGTTATAATAATAACTAGTTACAGAATCGTGAGATTCTATAGCTAGTTACTAAAATTTGAATTCTTTGATTTTAAAACTAAATGCAATCTCAAATCATGTATTCTTGTGCGTTTGCAGGTACATACGATTTCTATAGGAGATTGGATCGCTAGTGGCATCTCTGAACATGCTATTTCTTTATATGGTTTTAGATTAGGCTGTTAGTTTTGGATGACAATGGGAATTTGGGAGATTGTATTCCCCACAATTTTTGGAACAAATTTGATAATTTCCACAGGAATTGTTTTGATCCTGTGGCCTTTAAAAATGTATGATTTTGTAAACAAAGACCCATCACTACCTAGGAGAAGAAACTATGGATTTGTGATTCACAAACTTGAATGAAAGTGGATATTTGCACAGCTTTAGCTTCAATAAATCATATTTTTGTTCAAGTTTTGCTCATTTTGATTTGTAATCAAATTTTGACTACTTTAGATATCATGATTTGTTACGGGTTGATGTGATGAGATTTATATAGTTTCCATGTTTTATGTCTCTCATTTTATATACAGCAATTAATCTGTTCACATGTGATGATTAGAAGGTTGATCTTCTTTATTCAATGAGCAGTTATATGCAAATTTTCATAGTCAGATTTATCTTAATATGATCATTTTTCAAATTATAAATTGTTGTTGCTACATATCTTACTTGTTATGTCATTAGCATTCAAAGCGTTACTACTTCGCGTTTACGAGAAGCATTGGGAAAATCTGGTGTGGGTTGGCCTCATCAAACAACAAACGTAGATGCTATGCACAGGACACATATGAGATGCGATTACAGGTTAGTTTGCTAGTTGTGTTTTATTAGTTTAACTACTATAAGAATTTCCTGTAGTTTAGATACATTGTATTGATTGCTATTTTTATTTCCCAACTAGATAGTTGTCATTTCATTTCTTGTTTATAAAAGTTATAAAAAAAATCAAAAACAATAGCTTCACTATTAATTCATATATGATTTTCACAGATTTCAATTAAAATTTGCATTTTGTGAATACTGTACACATATTAGAGATATAAATATATTGATACACTGTACATTTAATAACTAGAACTACTATTCTATTAGTTAGTAAACTGTGAATATATTTTAGACTGTATATAGTTTTTAGCAATTGTTTTTCTTTTAGTTAGTTTCTTTAGTTTTTTTCTATTTTTTTTACTTTCATAGGACTTATATCGGCCAACGGAACCGCTAAACCCATTAGAGTGGATTAATCCAAACGGCTTGGGTTATTTAGACAACCCCGGACCGGATTCACTCCTCCAGTTGACGAGCGGTCAATTTCGCTCGTCAACAAATGGCGCTAGAAGGAGGGCCTGAAAATTATTAATGGCACGAGGCGGTTGTAAGACTCCTCCACCACCTACCCGCTTACCTATAGTGACAAGAAGTCATTCAAACGACAACATTGTCCCTCAAACAGCAACCACATCAAACGACGATCTACGGATCGCAGTTGAACCAGTAACTCCAAATCCTACAGGTGGTGACGTACAAGAGATTGTCTGCCAATCTCTCATAAGAACACATAGTGCCTTCGCCCGTTTAAGAAAACCAAACCAACCTTTGTACCAACCATTATATTTCGCTGATATCAGGGAACAACTTGGAGGCAGTAACCTCACTTTAAACCCTACAGATCCAATCCTCACTCCTGCAACAGGAGGATCTAGTATACCACCCTCACCACCTCCTTCATCTCCTTCTTCTTCTAGAGAAGAATCCTCTGACGAAGGCAGTTCCTCATCCCAGCCTTCGACACAGCCCACACCAATGGCCAACCAGAACAATCCTGCCAAACCTTGGCTCGACCAAGATGCAGTGGTCGTACCCGAGCCTCAGCATCCCTTACCCAAACACCCGAAGAAGTGGCTCCCTAAATTTGACCCAGACTCTAAACAGATCACCGAAGATCACATCAAAAAGTTTATGTTATCCATTAGAATCTGTAATGTCGAGCACGAAGACGTAGTCTTTAGATTGTTTCCCTACACCTTTGAGGGCAATGCCTCTACCTGGTACTTTTCCCAACAGCCCCATACCATCGTGTTGTGGGAGAAGTTTGAATCTTGTTTTCTTGAGAAGTTTGGAGACGACAAGTCCCCAGAAGTTCTAGTTATGGAGATTTCTAGTTTAAGAATGAACCCTAAAGAGAAAATCAAAGACTTTAACCAAAGATTCTTAACACTAAAGAACCGAATCCCTACGGATTCGATGCCTGCTGAGAATCTTATCATAGCATACTATACGAGAGCCTTACATCAAAGTATAGCCATTTGGGTAAAGAGATCTAAGAAAGCCACGTTGTTAGAGGCCTTCGAAGAGGCCAGTAAGATCGAGAAAGACATCCTCATCTTAAAAGACACTACTAGCAATAAAATAGAGACTAGTTCATCTTCCAAAAAGAAAATCGAAATCGTCCCTAGACCTGCCCAAAACAAAACGCAACTAGAAAGCTCTGATCTAGAAAACTTACAAAAATTCGTTCAAAAACTGTCAAATCAAGTTATAGATTTGAAAAGGACGGCTGAAGAAGATTCTTCGAGCAAAGGACCTTATAAACCTCCGTTTAGGAAGCCTTTTCGCACCAACCGACCTAATTCAAGTACCGAAGGCTTAAATCTAGAAAGCCTACAATTCATTGTTCAAACAATTCTAGAAGCACAGGATATCTTGATGCCTCCTGAGATCCCTAAGGAAGTAGCTGAAAAAGATACAGTAGAAGAAGATGAATCTTCTCCGAACATTTTTGGACACTTCTCGGATAGCATTTTTCAAGCTAATTCCGAGACAATACACCCTTACAATACTAGAAGTAAGACAACAAACAAGCCTTCTTCTGAAAACACTACGACTTTGCCCCCAAAACAATCTAAAACAACTGAGACTAAACAGAATTATGTGAACCCAAGCTTAGATCATGATTTAGTTGAAGATCTAAAAAAGTTAAGGGCTAACATTTTTGTTTATGAATTATTAAAATTCTCGTTTCTGCTACAAAAAATGTTATAGAATATCGCAGAGAACAACAAAAACGACAATCCAAGCAGTAACAAAGGTTTTCAAAACAACCCAAAAGTTCCTCAGAAGGCCTCTACTAAGAATACTTCTGACCCTCACGAGAAAAGAGACCTTCTTGTAAATATTGTAACAAATGTAGATAAATTAGTTTTAGAGGCTGCGGGTAAAAAGAAACAAGCTTCCACCATTAGTACTCGTAGAAACGTCCCTCCATTTTTGTTAACTTTTGAAATCTTCAATAGGAACGTACACAATTGTATGGTAAATTCAGAAGTGTCATCCAACGTAATGCCATGGTATGTGTGTCAGAAGATTAATGCTGAAGTTCAACCATCCACCTTAAAGATCATCCAACTTGATTGAACTAGTGTTAAAGTTATAGGTGAACTAAGGAATGTGCTTATAAGATTATCGTCTAACCCCAAAGTTCATCAAGTGATTGATATTATTGTTGTAGATATTCCAGAAGTTTATGGTTTGTTTTTACGCAAAGACTGGTCAGAACAACTACACGGCTATTTCGCGACAGATTGGTCTCACTTGTGGTTTCCCGAGAATGGAAAGCCCAACATAATCAAGGTAAATCGTGAACATTACCTAAAGTTCACAGTGACAGATTTAAATGATCCCAATGAACCATTTACACCTTCTACCGATTCACCCGAAATACAAGGGATGGATACCTTTTTCAGCAATTTTATGGTCGAAACTTCCGCTATCACAAACCCAGAGCAGAAGTATGAAGTTGTGACATATATGCAGCCAGCAGCTTCCAACCAATGGTCACATGCACCCGACAAAAATCAAATATGGTCTCTTTACTTTGACGGGTCAAAATCCAAGGAAGGAGTTGGTGTAGGCTACGTGATTATTGATCCAGTAGGTAACAAAACCCTAATTTCATGCAGGTTAGAGTTTGAATGTACAAACAACATAGCAAAGTATGAGGCTTTATTGCAAGGCCTCAGGAAAGCATTAAATATGAACGTTCAAAATTTGATTTTCTTTGGCGATTCGGAAATCATGGTTAGACAGGTAAAAAATTTTATCCATTGTTTATCTCCACATCTTAAAAGCTACCAATCTGAGGTATGGAATTTGATGAATAAGTTTTCTGATTTTAACATAAATTCTATTCCTAGATTGAATAATTCGGAAGCCGACTTGTTAGCTACTGTAGCTTCGAAACTCTTTCCTACAGAAGGCTTGTCCCCAAATGCATTCTCCATCGAACTGTTGTTCAGGCCATCTGTCCCCGACAACATCACGAATTGGAGAGTCTTCAACGATGATCAACAGATTATAAGTTTCCTGCATATGGAAGAAACTTTCCAAGGCGCAGTGATCGACGAATGTACTCATGATGAAAATATTTGTGACTTCACGGTAATACCAGATCCGAGATCTCCTGAATCTTCCTTGGACATGGTAAATTCTATCCCTAAATCTGTATTTAGATTAGAAAAATTTTATGATCTTCAAGACAAATTCAAAAAATCAGTGAACCGTAAAACAAATAGTTCCTCTTTAACGTATGAAAAAGTAAACTTGGGAACTAAAGACAATCCACAGTGCATTAATTTAGGGGTGGGGTGTTCTGAACAAGAGAAAGAGGCATTTATTAAATTGTTTAAGGAATTCAAATATATTTTTGCTTGGACGTACGACGACCTAAGAACCTTTGATCCTAACATCATCCAACACGTTATTCCTATGAAACCCCAAACCTTACCTTTTCAACAAAAATTAAGGAAAATGCACCCAAAACTCTAACCGACTGTCAAAAAGGAATTAAATAAACTCCTGAACGCTAAGGTAATCTTCCCAGTTAGGCACATGCAATGGGTCTCTAATCTTGTCCCTGTCCGGAAGAAGAATGTTGAAATCCGACTATGCGTCGATTTTCGAAATCTTAATCGAGCGTCTGATAAAGACAACTACCCTGTCCCACCCATGGAACAGATCTTTCAACGGGTATCTAGTTCTGAAATATTATCCTTATTGGATGGTTTTTCAGGGTATAACCAAGTCCTGATGTCCCCTCCAAACCAACTTAAAACTATCTTCCACACTCCATGGGGCACCTACACTTATAGGGAAATGCCCTTTGGACTCATTAATGCTGGTGCCACTTTCCAGAGAGCGATGGATATCACTTTCCGAGGCTTAATCAATCAATCTTTCATAGTTTACCTGGATGATGTTATTGTATTTTCAAAAAACAAAGATGATCATCTAGCTCATTTAAGATCCGTTCTACAGCGATGTCGTAAGTACAACATTTCCTTGAATCCTAAAAAATCTATCTTCGTAGTAGAACAAGGTAAGCTCTTAGGATTTATTGTATCAAGTGAAGGGATGATTATCGACCCTAAAAGGACTCAAGTCATCTCAAAACTCCCCCCTCCCTCGTCAAAAAAGTCTATGTAGTCTTTCTTAGGCCAGATAAACTTTGTTAGGAGATTCGTCCCCAGTTTTTCAGAAATGGTGAGACCTTTACAGAACTTAATAAAAAAGGACGTACAATATCATTGGGGACCCTTAGAAAACCAAGCTTTTAATTCAATAAAAAATTCCATAATAGACACTCCTTCTCTGATGATCCCCAACTTTTAGAAAGACTTCACTCTCTACACATTCGCTTCTGACCACTCCTACGCTACTATCCTAACTCAAAAGAACGCTGAAAACAATGAAGTCCCAATTGCCTTTATGAGCTTAGCCTTCAAAGGCGCAGAACTTAATTACCCAGCAGTAGATCAGCAAGCCTATGCTGTTTTTAAAGTAGTAAATCACTTCCAATCTTATCTTTTGAAATCTAGGACGAAAATTATTGTCCCTTACCCGGCCGTCGGAAATATGTTAGTACAGAAAGAACTAGGCAAAAAGAGGGCAAACTGGGTCACCTCCTTGCAAGAGTATGGCATAGAAATCACCCCAGCACAAATAGTGAGAGGTCAAGGGCTATGCAAGTTAGTCATGGACACAGCAGCAGGACAGCAAGAGGAAAATGATATGTCAAACCCAGGACAGCACTACCAAAATTTAATATGTTGTGCACAAAACCCTGTTAGTCCCTGGTATGATTATATAAAATTCTGTCTTGAACATGGGTCAGCCCCCCGTCACCTGGATCCCACTAAAAGAAGAGCACTAAGATTGAAATTTGTCTCCTTTCAGTTGATTAATGGTATTCTGTTTCGTCAAAATTTTGATAGAGTACTAATGCGTTGTCCTGAGAAAGATGAAGCAGAAAAGGCCTTATTAGAATTTCACGCAGGAGAAGCTGGTGGGCATTTTGGTGGAGATACCACTGCCCATAAAGTATTAAGATCAGTTTATTACTGGCCTATTCTTTTTAAGGATGCTCATGCTTTGTGTCGCAAGTGTGTTATTTGTCAAAAAGTGTCCGGACGGATACAGAAACCAGCCTTCCCTCTGCAGCCTGTTTTAGTTGACTCCCCTTTTCAGTAGTGGGGTCTTGATATTATAGTCTCGATCAATCTGCCATCCTCACAACAGCATAAGTTTATTATAACAACCACGGATTACTTCACTAGGTGGTCCAAAGCTGCCCCATTAAAAGCTGTAAATACCGGTCAGGTAATTGTCTTTTTGAATTCAAATATCATTACTCATTTTGGTATCCCTAACTGTCTAGTATTTGATAACGCTTCCTATTTTTCGTCTCTTGAGATGAGTAATTTCTCTCTAGAAAAAGGAATTAAATTAAAATATTATGCCAGTTATTACCCTCAAGGTAACGGATTGGCAGAATCAACTAATAAAAATCTGATTAAAATCATCAAGAGGATGGTATCTGAAAACCATAAAAATTGGCATAATGCACTGTTAAATGCAATCTGGGCTGATAGAGTGACTCCAAAAACTATTGTGGGTAACTCTCCCTTCTTCCTCATTTATGGAAGAGAGGCAATTCTGCCACCACATATTCTTCTTCCCTCACTACAGCTATCGCAGAAAATACAAGAAGACTGTCCCCCTTTGGAGAATCGAATTAATGCATTGTTAAAATTAGAGGAAGTGAGGGCTCAAGCAAAACGGAAATTGGATCAGCATCAACTCGTGGTTAAAACATGGTTTGATTCCAATTTTGCCTCTGACAAAAACTTTTAAGTAGGCGACCTTGTCCTAAAATGGGACAAACTGCATGAGGGAAAGGGAGAGCATACGAAATTTCAGAACTTATGGCTAGGACCGTTTTTGATTGCTGAGAAATTGGGTCCCAGCTCTTTCCGATTACAGAGTCTAGAGGGACAGCCAGACACCTATCCGGTGAATTTCCAAGCTCTAAAAAGGTATTTCACTTGATGACAACCCTGTGTACACTGTGTAAATATTTTTCCTTTGTTTGCTTTTCATTTTTCTTTGTTGTTTTGGTTTTTATTTTTCCCTTATGCTTACCAGTTTTTATTTTTGAAATACATATACCTGCATCATGAACTGTCTGGACAAAGAGAACAGAAAAATTTCTCCTCTGAAATAACTGCTGAAGGTTGTTTAAACATCAATTATGATATTTTTCTGAAGTTTGCAGCCATGTTAAAGAAAGCTTGTTGTTTGAAAAGCGTTTCTTGATTTCAATCTGTAATTGAAGCTTTTCATGATCATCCATTTCTTCTTACGTTGTCCCTGTTCCTTAAGAGAACAACTCAGAGATGTCTCCCCACCTTCGAAGGTTGGTTTATCCACCTTGTCTAGGTCTGTGTCCACCCTCCCCCATTCTGGTTGTTGGGATACTTCCTTCTCTTCATTTTTCACTGCTCGAAATTACTGAGGATGGATTGGTTGATACGCTACATTGGAGGCTCGATATTCCTCTAAATTATCTAGGTGGGGTAGAACTTGGATTCCTTGTGGATGAAGTTGAGGATGCAGGGAATTAATGTGGGATATATTTTGATTCACTACCCACATTACTACATCAAGTTATTCATTATGTCGAGCTTCCTGGGAGTGAAGCTAACAAGACAATTGAATGTTTAAGTGATGAAGCTCGGTAATTTCCCATATTGCATGCTTAATTGCTATTGCAATCTCCCTGTCACACAATTATGACACCCACAAATATCCTAATTTTGTCTCTCCATTAGTTCACAAATAATTTTTTAGCCTAGATGCTTCCAATTTCCAAATTCCCTCCTTATGTCGATCATGCAAACAATGTTTCATGAACTGCTGTGTTGATCCTGCATCTTCCCTTCATCGCCTTTTAAAAATTTTGTCGACAGGGAAGGAAATGATTTCCAAAAGGTGGAAGACGATGCTATTAGGTGGAGTGATATCTGTTCGTCCGAGCAGAAGATGAAGGCTGGCATTGGATGAGTGCAGACCATAGAGGCCATGGAGAGAGTTGGATCATAAGAAAAGATGGAAAGTTTGGAAAGAGGAGGGATCTCACATGAAACCAAAACCAAGCTCAATCCTTGAATGATTGCTTTCATAAGTTGATGAGATGGGGAAAGCGATCAAAGGAGATTTCCCTATGTTAACGATGTCCAATAGATAGTTGTAGCAACAAACTTAATCATGCCAAGAGATTGTTGAATGTGATGAGGGAAGAGGCCCACGCTTCTAAGATTCCAATGTGTATCCATTGTTGCTACTTTGGCGTGTAATAAATCCAACTTTGTGAAGTATTTTATGTAGACCAACAAGTTATTTCTAGGGGATGGGTTCATACTCATTTTTTTGGTTAATTGTAAGCTACCTTTGCTCCAATTTCTTTGCTACTTTTTCAAAGTGATTTGCTAAGTTATTCTACCCTCTATAAACATGATAATAGTTGACCATATATAATTTTTCCTCTAGGCTCCTAATTCTAAGGGAAATTCTTGTGAGAATGGGGTGAGCATTTTTTATGATCCTTTGAAGGCCTCTTATAATCAGGTCTAAGTCACCAATTACCACTAATATCGATGAAGTGTTGACTGGAATAAATCATAAACCGATGTAGAATACTAAAGCTTCTACATGATTATAGATCCAGAGTCTAAAATGAATCCCCCCGCACCTGTCGCCCCTTGTGGACATTGTTACCCCTACCTATAGATCCATGATTTTATCTTTGACTCTCTTGTCAAGGATGGGTAAGTGGTGGCATGAATCAGACTCCTTTGGTGGTAACTCCCCAAAGGATATCCCTTAGTAGTATGCATCAAATACCCACTTCAAAAACCTACAATTGGTGGTGGTTGATGCATGTGTAGGACACATTATAATAGAAACTTTGAAGAAGGGAAAAGAAACAAAGCAAAGGAAAAGATGTATTCCCCCTACCCTTTCCATCCAAAATTTTCTTTTTTATTTAATATTGTTGTAATGGCCTCTTAGATCTTGTAGTGTATTTTGATGCATATTTGTCATGGCTTGTACAGACTTGTAGCAAAAATCTAGTTTCTTCATATCTTTTTGACCCAATGGTCATAATTGATCAAATGTACCTAGGTTATTTAGTTAATAAAGATTATATATATATATATATATATATATATATATATATATATATATATTCCCTTTTTTATTTTTTTTCAAAATTTTTTACTTTTTTGTGATTTTGTTTACAACAAACTTGGTTTTTATGTCATGGTTTCAAAAATGTTGCAATTTTGAATATGAAAAAAGGGTGCTAATAGTAGCACTTATTTTTGAGTTGGGGATTGATTTTAATATTTTGGTTGCAATGGTACCAATTGTCAAGGTCATGGCTTCAAACAAGTTTTAATTTTAATCCTAAAGAAAAAAAAAATGGCATTATTTGTAGCACCTCTTTTCAATTCAAATGTTGATTTTAAAATTTTCATTGTAAGGGTATCGTCTATCAATTTCATGGTTTCAAAAAAATTGTAATTTTAACCCTAGAGAAAAGAAAATACATTGAGGGTGATCAGTAGCAACACCATTTTTCAATTGGATGGTTGATTTTAATATTTTATTCACAACAATGCAAGATATTAAGTCCATGGTTTCAAACAAGTTGTGATTTAACCTTGAAATTTAAAAACAAAATTGAAAATAAGAGAGAGAGAGAGAGAGCTACTAGTAACATCACCTTTTGATTTGGGAATTGAATTTGCAATTTTTGTTAGAAACATTATATGTTGGAATACGGAAGAAGAGTTAAATTAACCACTAAATGTGAGCTATAAAAAATCAAGATACATGGAGGCTTCTTGTCAAGTTGGTGGCCATGTTTTAACTTACTACTATTGAAATTCCACAATATGACATAACATTAAAATCAAATACATTATTTTTTTTTTGTTTTCTATCATGTCTGTGACTTGTGGGACTAGCATTTAGCTAAGAAACCAACCCAGGGGCATCTAATTTGTCGAAATATCCTAGGGATCACACCCGGCCTGCACCACACCGACCCTTAGCTGGATGGAATTTTTAGGTGTCTCCTCCCGACTATAGCAGGTTTCAAACATGATTCGGCCTATAAATGAAACCCTTCAAAACAAATCACGCTAACATGATTTGAAAAAATTAAATATATTGCTAGCTTCAAACATAACTTATAATATTATTTCATTTCAAAAAACGTTACAGTGTGGCATAACATTGAAGTCAACCATATTATTACTTCAAAATGTCATAGTGTGACATAATATTGAAGTCAACCTCTTAAATTATTTCTCTTGAAATGTCACAATCTCATATAACATTGAAGCCAACTATATTAGTGACCTCTTAATGTCACAATGTAACATAATATTAAATTCAACATCTTAATGTCACTATATGAGATAATATTGAATTCAACTTCTTAATATTGCAATGTGACATGTAATATTAAAGTCGACATCTTAAGGATTCAATCTGACACAATATTGAAGTCAGCATCTTAATGTTTCAATATGACATAATATCAAAGTCAACCATAACATTGCAATGTGACCTAATTTTGAAGTCAACCTCTTAATGCTAAAATATGACAAAATATTGAATTCAACCTCTTAATGCTAGAATATGACAAAATATTGAAGTGAATATCTTCATGTCACAATGTTATATAGTATTGAAGTTAACCTGTTAATGTCACAATATGACATAATCTTGGAGTCAGCCATATTATTGCATCGTGAAGTAATATTGAAACGATCCTCAGATTATTAATCTTGAAATGTCTCAAAGACAACCATTATCACCCAAAATTGGTCATAATTAACCAAACTTAACCATAATCAATTGAATTTAACCATATCCAATTACATTCAACCAATGTCAACCAAAGTAGACCATTATTAACCAAAGTCAACCAAAGCTAACCATGCTCAACCAAGGTCCACCATGGTCAACCAATGTCACCCATTATCCACAAAAATGTAACTATAGTTATTGAAAATTAATTATAACCAAGTATAGTAAATCAAAGTCAACCATGTAATAAACAACAGGTAACTAAAGTCAACCAATATCGACTAGATTCAACCATAATCAACTAAATTTCACCAAGATCGAGTATTATTAACCATAACCATCCACACTTCACCAAAGTATTATTAACCATAACCATCCATTATTTTGCATATGAATTTTATTTTGTAAATTAATATAATAATAATAATAATGTCAATTGGGTTTAGCTTGGCTGGTTGGAAGGAATGATTGTTATGCTCCCCACCAAAGTTCAATTCCTGCAACTGACATGTTGAGCTCATAACGAGTATATTTTTGTAATGTATTTGAGTCTTATTGTTGATTGACCTTGTGCCCTAAAGATTTGATGGTTCACCCCCAATATCATCCTTGAAATGAGGGGAAGTACTCAAGAATTTTCCTTGGGATTTGTAACCTAGAAAACAACAATAATAA
>JASDQU010099857.1:593659-631159 GCA_032191745.1 Picea mariana
AGAGATGGGGGGGAGTGAGAAAGAGAGAGGGAGTGGGATACAAAGTGAGGGATAGATAGGGGTAGGTGTAGGAGAGAGAGGGGGGGTGGAGAGAGAGAAAGAGAGAGAGTAGGGGGGAGAGAGATTAAAACAAGGAGAGAGATGAAAACGAGAGAGGAGAAGAGGGGGGAAGAGAGAGAGTGTGTGTGAGGAAAGAGAGATAAAGGGGGTAGAGAGAGAGAGAGAGTTAGAGAGATATAAATATGGAGGGAGAGAAAGAAGTGAAGAGAGAGAGAGGGGGGAGATACATACGTAAATATGGAGAGTGAGAGAGAGAGATGGGGGGGAGTGAGAAAGAGAGAGGGAGTGGGATACAAAGTGAGGGATAGATAGGGGTAGGTGTAGGAGAGAGAGGGGGGGTGGAGAGAGAGAAAGAGAGAGAGTAGGGGGGAGAGAGATTAAAACAAGGAGAGAGATGAAAACGAGAGAGGAGAAGAGGGGGGAAGAGATCAAGTGAGAGAGAGGGATGGTGGGAGATAGGGATTTAGAGAGATATAGGGAGAGAGAGATAAATATATATGGGGAGAGGTAGGGAAAGAGAGGTAAATAGATATAGGGAGAGGGAGGGAAAGAGAAGAATCTATAGAGAGAAAGAGACACGTAGGGTGGGAGGGTTGAGGCCTAATTTTCCTCTCCCAACCATGTTATAAGCAATGAGACTCATATCTAGAGATTAAAACTTGTTGATGATGCTCATATCCTAACTAGGAGGGAGATGATACTCTCAATACATTACGTGTGGTGGTTAAAGTAAATTTTCTTGTATTTGGATGCTTGGAAGCTTACTTTAGGTACTAATGATTGATTTTCCTCCCTTGACTATATCTAAACTCCCCAAAACCCATACTTGGTTCTTGAAACCTTCTAATGGTGTCCATATTACAACTAAAAGGACAAATATCCCATAGAAAGATCATATGTGGTGGTTTGATGACTCATTGATGTCTCTTAAACCCTGTAAGATACCTTTTAGGCCTAAGGAGCAAGTTTCATCACTTGACCTTGGTCCAAATTTTCATACTAATACCTACTTCTCCAAAACCCCTAATGGTGCTAATATTCCCACTAAGAGGTAAAGGATACACTTGGAAGGTCATTTTTATAGCTTCAATTTGTTGTTCATGGTTGAATATTTCATGTGAGTTCAAGGTGTTATTTGTGGCTTTGGATGCATGAGTTCAAGGTCTTGTTTATGGACTTATCCTATGGTTGGGGATGCCAATGCCACTAGGTGGTTTTGAACTATTGGTATGTGTCCCTAGGTCTTGGAAACGATACAAGCACATTGTTCATTGCACTGGGCATGCCGAGGGGATCCCAGGGGGGTTGACCAAGCCCCCTTTATCCAGGGTTCAAAGGAATTTTTTGGTATGTATTATATTCTTTGCATGACTGGTCCCAGTACACTGATATGGGATAAAGGGGGGTTGTAACATGTACTATCCATTTTTGGCAGCTTTTCAGCACACGTTTTTTTCTTTTTTTAGGGGGTCAATAGGGGATCATAAGGGGTCAGTTCACATGGATTTTGTGTTGGTAAGAAAACACATGCATTCATAATAATGCATGTGCTCTTTAGGAAGGCTCATATGTTCAAGAGTGCATACACATTCTACAACGTGCTTGTAGGTTATAGAGTGTGTGTGCTTTCATTCCATTTCAATTTTTTCGAGCAGGAAAAAATACTCTAGCGTACTTGTTTGCTAATTTGGTTGCCTCAAATTTAGATTCGAGATGAAAAACCTAGTAGTTTGGTCTGCAAATGCATTAAAACCTCCATTTTTATGAATACCTCTCAATATCTCTATTTTTGACATTATTTTTCTATAGGCTACACATTTTCATTGTTAATGAAACTACAAACACATATATAGGTGATTATGACGATTTCAAATATATAATTTGTTTTTAAATTAATAGTTTTTACTATTTTAAATCTATTTTTGTCTTGACATATATCAAAATCCTAAAATACATACCTCTTTTATTTATGTTATAACTTTTTTTATCATTTTAACCATTTTTAAAATAAGTTATACACCACACTAGAAGAGACCAAGATCTACAATCTTAAAACAAAAGTGATAATGTTAGGACCCTTAAAGCCTACACTAATGTAAGGCATTGTAAATTCAAGGATATATTGACTTTCATAATTAAAAAATATATAAAACTAATATTATAAATTTTGAAAAAAAAATACCTTGCACTAAAACAGTGGATTATCTACAATTATACATTTTTGTTAATAAAATTTTGTCATTAAGGTGTTAGCACTTTGTAATTTTCCCAAGGATGTGGAGGGAATCACAGAGGTAACATCAAACCACTTTGGAGTCCTGGATCTAGCCCTTCAAGACTCAGAGAGGGATCTCTCTCTCTGATCTAGCTTTGTTTGTGACAGATTTTAGGCTATTTATTACTATACAGAGTTTGGATTTAAAGAATTGGGTAGGGGTAGAGAAGAGGAACCATTGGGATATGGAGTCACGGCAGCAAAATAATCAAAATTCATTTTCAACAGGCTAATATTGCAGGGCAAGGTAGACAACTCATTGGATCTTTTGATTTAAATGAAATGGGACAAAAGAAAAAGAAAGAAGTCAATTAAGCGGAAGAGCAATTGAGAATTATTCAGCTAAAAATCAGATGAAAACATGGAAATTATTCACAGTCAAAACAAAGTGTATCTTGCAAAACATTATGTGTTATAAATCCCGCAAATAATTCAGAGAGATAACATGTATGTAAATAAAGGAAACACATTTACTAATGAGAGACACACATCACCAGTCAAATTAATCACAAGAATCTTACACATAGCACTATATTATTTGGAAAATGAAACAAGCTCACAGTGAGCTATATTACAATGCTAGTCCTATCCCACTAACTGGTCTCAACTGATACACAATTGTACATTTGAATTATTAGAATATATATAACAGAATCTCCCCCAGGCTCAAGAGTTTGAATTTAACAACCTCGGCCAAATATCGAAACAAATCCCTGGAAATCTTGAACTGTCTGCCATGAAAGACGGGCCGAACTGCTGAAAAAATCGATCAACTCAGTCATTTGTATCTCCCAAAATATGGCATCTGTGTGAAAAATATAATATATTATTTTATATGAATCCATTCTGAACAAAAACCTCTTTTGGTTTTTCTAAATTCATCTCCATCTCTCCAAACCAGCTCCTGCAAAATCATGACCAAAATCGGGAAAATTGGAAACCTAAACAATGGTGCTCAGAGATGGATTCAATTCTCTCAAATTTTGACATCTGTGAAAAAAATGAGAGATTTGTTTGTTCTTCATCCCGTTACGGATAAAAACCTCTCTCGATTTTTCAAAATTCTTTCTGATTTGGCTGAAAACGCTCTCGGAAAACAGGTGTTCAAAACTAGCGAAAATGGATTTTTTGTTGTTTTGGGCAAGACGATTTTGGAGGGGGGAAAGTGGTTTTCAGACCCCCCCTGGAGTGGTAAGTGGTATTGGGAGGGGGGGGGATGATTTCACCATATGGTGACAAGTGTCCCCTGCAAAACCACTTACTCGGACCCCCCTTCCCCCCCTTGTTAAATTTAGAATGGACCGGGGGGGTCCGGTAAAATTATGAGCATTCACAATTTTTTGTTTTAGTTTTTGTTTTATGTATTTTATATTGTTTTTTTAACTTTCTTTATTGTTTTTATTTTTTAAATTGTTTTATTTTAATTAATGTTTTAATTTTATTTATTTTTATTTTTATTTTATAACTTTTATTACTTTATTATCATTTGTTTTTGAAATGTTTTTAATTATTAAATTTTTTACAATGTTTTTTGTTTAAAAATTATTTATCTTAAATTAATTATTAGACTAACCCAATTACTAACCTAATTAGTAATTATTAACACTTATTAATTTCATCTAATTAATTATTTATTCTTAATTATCCTATGTTATCTAATGACTTATTAAACTAGTTATTTTTGTGAATTTAACCCTAGTTACCTAACATCATTTCATGTAGGGATGAAGATGGTGGTGGGTGAAGAACTGGAGAGAAAGGGAATGAAGGGTGCAGCAGGGTGATGAAGGATCAGGTGAAATGGATGGAGGGAGAAATGGAATCAACCGATCCTAGCAAACTAGATGTCTTCATCACGGGAGAAACACCAAATAAACAGCTGAAGAATCAAGTTACCTATGATTATAGGACCCCAACATAGGATCCACCTGGGAATGGAAGCTCTTTCAGGAGGTGGCAAGAACCACTGAAATCTAAACATACAGACCAGTGCTTTATTCGTTGGGTTGATCCCAAAACTTTATTCTGCAACCTGCAGTTGTTCTGATCCTTCAATTGAGACCACATCAAACTGAAGACTAAAATTTGAAATTGAAAAATTGTTGAAAGGGATGCTCAAAGAGTTGAACCTATTTGCACACTGCTGAAAAATATGCTCAAATGGATGAGCTTATTCAAACTGCTATCTACCCTATACTGCTGAAAATCATGCTGAATCAAATAATACAAAAATGACAATGAAGCTAGTCAAGTAGCTGCTGAAACAAGTGGATTTCTTGACTGCTTGTCAGCATAATCAACAGGACAACTTGACCCTTTGTCCATAGATTCAAAACTAAAAAGTGTAATGGCCACTGCTAAAAACATGATTGATCTTTTATGCTAAAAAAATATTCCATGTAGTCTATTATGGGATCAGGAAAAACTTGACCTATTTCTTGACTTTCAACAAATTTATGGTCATAATTGGGTATGACACATGTTTTTTACATCATTATACAATTATTGAGATGGATGCAAATTTTCTGATGAACTTTGAAATGAGACTCTTGCTGAAACAGAACATGAAAGAGACTACCTAATCATGTCTATGTTATAACCTCTTTTAAGTTCATAGTTGGTCAATGAACCATGATTTTGACAACACAAGTCATCCAACACATCAGATATCGAATCTTGTAGGAACTAAGATGTTTGTTGCATTGGTTCCAATGAAGGTTCTTGATATTCTATGTGTTTATCCTTTAGTGCATACTCAAGATTCTTCTTCAAAAACTGAAATGAATTAAGGCTTAATGGTACAAAGTTATACTGTATTAATTCATCTTCTGCTTGAAGATCAATGTAACTCATGGGATGTAAACTTGGATCAATAACAACTTCCATATCATCAATGACATCTTCAACTGAGTGATCAAAACATTCTTCGTCTTTGCTATCGACGATTTTCTTATGATTTTCTCTCAAAATTTGAAATGAAGAGAAACAAAGGGTAAAGTCTTTCCACTTACTCTAAAATTTTTTGCATTGTGTTCATCGTTGTCATGATTGTTGTGCAAAGGATGATTGTCATATTTGATCTGTAACTAAGCTTCATGCTCCCAAAAACATGTTGTTGATTGATTTGAAGAATTTACCTCGGTGTAATCCTCATCATAGTTATCATACTTGGGTAGATCATCCATGAAATAAATGTCATAAAACATGCACATCATATCAGCTGGTTGTTCCTCTACAAGTTGAGTTTGAGTCTCATCTTTGACCAGATTGTGAATTGAATACATGAAATGATCATTTTCCAATCCATCATACCAAGGGTGAGCTGCAAAGTGTTTGGGAATAGTGACCCTTTCTCTCTCTGTAATCAATGGAACATGATGTCTTTGAACATAATTTTTTTCTCTTATGCTAATCACATGCAACATTTCTTCCATGGTTCTTTCTAGAATGTCCAGCTTAGCTTATGAAGATTTCAGCTGCTCCTTTGCTATTTGTTTCCTTTCTTCTGCGTTGATCTTTGACCTTTTTATTAGAAAATTTGCTTCCACACTAATTGCATTGTCCTGCATCTCCTTGAGTGTAGTAGTGTTCCTTTCTCTCAACTGAAATGCCATCTTTGGATCAAAGTCATCTAGGTAGCGTAAGAGAGATAAACAAGGAGGTGGTCTTATATCAGGAGGCATGGAATTGTAAACTTGATTGAATCTGGCTGAAAATTTTTGTACCGTTTCTCCTATTTGTCTTTTCAAATGATCATACTCTTCTATAATGAGGAAAATATTTCTCTTGATCTCCATTTATTAAGGAATATTTTTACAAACTTCTCAATATTGGGAATTCTTGCAGCTAACAAACCTTTGAACCATTCCTTAGCTCTACCTTGCAAAGATAAAGAAAAAATCCTAATGCAGACTCATCTTCCTCAACCTCAAAAGGGTCAAGATAATTTTCAAAACCTTGAATGTGTTTTTCAGCAGTGATGTAGCCATATTCTCCATCAAATCTGAGAAGATGTTTGTAATAATCGGTAGGGAAATCATGGAGTATAGGAGGTAATATAAGAGGCTTGTATCTATATGGAATATTTACAGGTGTAGGAGTATGTACATGGGATGTAAAACTAGGCTTGATCTATTGAGGCTCCTTGGTTTGAATTTTATCAACATGAGTTTCAATAATATGGTCTTGGCCAGATTCACAAAAAGAGAGGAAATAATTTAAAATAAAACCCATTATGTCTTGGATGAAATTCCAACTTGCATACCTGATCTTTTCAGATTGTCTTGTCATTTTTCAGGTCCTTCCTCCAGTGGATTCTTTGAATTGGAACTGATCTAGAGCTGATTGGAGTCACCAGGTGGATGATTCATCCTTCTTATGTCTAATCATTGTCCACCATTTGTAATCAGATCTGGAACTTGATATGATTTTTGAGGAACGTTCCCCAGTATGGTCGCCACTATGTTACCACTCTATAATTTGCCCAAGGTTGTGGAGCCAATCACTGAGGTGACATCAAACCACTTTGGAGTCCTGGATCTAGCCCTCCAAGACTCAGAGAGGGCTCTCTCTGTCTGATCTATCTTTGTTTGTGATAGATTTTAGTCTAGTTATTATTGTACATAGTTTTGATTTAAAGAATTGGGTAGGGAAAGAGAAGAGGAACCATTGGGCTATGGAGTCACAGCAGAAAAATAATCAAAATCCATTTTCAACAGGCTAATATTACAAGGCAAGGTAGAAAACTCACTGGATCTTTTGACTTAAATGAAATGGGACAGAAGAAAAAAAAAAAAAATTCAATTAAGAGGAAGAGCAATTGAGAATTCTTCAGCTGAAAATCAGATGAAAACATGGAAATTATTCAAAGTCAAAATAGAGTGTATCTTGCAACAAATTATGTGTTATAAATCCTACAAATAATTTAGAGAGAGAACATGTATGTAAACAGAGGAAATGCATTTAATAATGAGAGATGCACATCACCAGTCAAATTAATCACAAGAATCCTGCACATAGCACTGTATTATTTGGAAAATGAAACAGGCTCACAGTGAGCTATATTACAATGTTGGTCCTATCCCACTAACTGGTCTCAACTGATCCACCATTGTAAATTTGACTTATTACAATATATATAACAGACTCTCCCCCAGGCTCAGGAGGTCAAATTCAACAACCTCGACCAAAAATAGAAACAAATCCCTGGAAATCTTGAACTGTCTGCCATGAAAGATGGGTCGAACTGCTGAAAAAAGGGGTCAACTCAGACATTCGTATCTCCCAAAATATGACAGTTGTGTGAAAACTGAAATATTTTATTGTATATGAGTCCGTCCTGAACAAAAAACTCTTTCGGTTTTTCCAAATTCATCTCCATCTCTCCAAACCATCTCCCGCAAAATCATGACCAAAATCGGGAAAACTAGAAACCTGAAAAATGGTTCTCAGATATGGATTTTTTTCTCTCAACTGCTGACACTTGTGCAAAAACTAAGAGAGGTTTTTTTTATTTATCTCGTTATGGAGAAAAACCTCTCTAGGTTTTTCAAAATTCTTTCTGGTTTGGTCGGAAACGCTCTCAGAAAACAAGTGGTCAAAACTGGCAAAAATGGTTTTTTTGTTGTTTTGGGCAAGGCGGTTTTGGAAGGGGGAAAGTGGTTTTCGGATCCCCCCTGGAGTGGTAAGTGTTTTTGTTAGGGGGGTCCAAGTTCACCATACAGTGACAAGTGTCCCCTGAAAAACCACTTACTCAGACCCCCCTTGTTAAAGTTAGAATGGACTGAGGGTCTGGTAAAATTATGAGCGTTCATTTTTATTTTGGGGATATGTGCATAAGGTGCAAGCTTTTACTTTTTGTTTTATATTTTATTTGTTTTTTTTTTATTATGTCTTTTCATTTTAATTTTATTTATTTTATTTTTTATTTATTATGTGTTTATTATATGTATTATTAATGTTTTAGGTTTTTTTGTTTTAGTTTATTATTTTATATTGTTTTTTTAATTTTGTTTATTGATTTTATTTTTTAAACTGTTTTATTTTAATTAATGTTTAATTTATTTTTTTATTGATTTTTATTTTATAACTTTTATTATTTTATTATAATTTGTTTTTGAAATGTTTTTAATTATTAAAATTTTTATAATGTTTATTGTTTATCAATTATTTATCTAAAATTAATTATAAGCCTAACCCAATTACTAACCTAATTAATAATTATTAACACTTATTAATTTAATCTAATTAATTATTTATTATTAATTATTTTATGTTATCTAATGACTTATTAAACTAATTATTTTTGTGAATTTAACCCTAGTTACCTAACATCATTTCATGTAGGGATGATGATGGTGGGGGGTGAATAACTGGAGAGCAAGGGCATGAAGGGTGCATCAGGGTGATGAAGGATCAGGTGAAATGGATGGAGGGGGAAATGGAATCAACCGAGCCCAGCAAGCCAGATGTCTTCATCACGGGAGAAACACCAAATAAACAGCTGAAGAATCAAGTTACCTATGATTATAGGACCCCAACATAAGGTACTCAACACGTGCAGTGATACATTATATTTTGCTTGAAAAATAACATACCACTATTAGAAAAACTCAAATTCCACATAGTTATTCACAATTTCTATAATAACAAAATTATATATTCGGAAAGCTAATGTCAATAATCCCTCCAAGTGAATAGATTGTTGTTTTTCCATGTTTGTGTTGCCACTAACACGTCATGAGATACCATCATTGCTTTTGCATACCCATAATAGTTGTCCATTAGGTCTAGCTCAAGTGGTTGAGAGGAGAAATTGATGTCCTCCCCATTTGGGTTCAAATCCTACTTGTAAGTTTTAAGTTGATTATTAATTACGGCTATCAAAGTACCATAGATTGTATTACACATAATTACATATTAAAAAAACACAATAATTTTAATTTTAATATGATTAAAATATACTATACTTAATAACAAATATCTAAAAATAATAACGAATGATAAAAATAGAAGAGATATAGTATATATTAATAGAAGTACAATAGTAATACTAGAAAAAAAAAATTAATAGGATATAATAAAGTATTAATACTACTATTACTTTTATAATAATAATAATGTAATATTATTGATATTTCTATTAAAGCAATAATAATTATATCAAAATAATAATTAATTTTAATAATAATATCTTGATGGGTTAGCTTCAGTGGTTAAGTGTTGTGAATTACAAGCAGGAGTTCATGAGCTCAAGTCCTCGGGATGGTTGTCTCTGCTCGATATTATTGGGCCTCATTGAGTTAGGTTTCCAAAAATGAAACCAACCTGTTTACATCCCATACCATCAAATTATATTAACATGATGATGATAATGATGATGTTTAATGTCCACTGAGACCAAAATTGGTATATCAAACCTTAAGAAAAGTAAGAGATTACTTGGATTTCTTTAAAATGTTATTCCAATGCTTGAAGAGCATTAAGAGAAGCGTTCCAAGATCACTAAAGTGTTGATGAATTAGAAAGTTAGGAAGGTCAATAGTGTAACAAATATTTTTAAATGGAGATCTAATTTGGGTATATGCATGGCACTCTAAAAGAAAGTTATTTTCATCTTCAACCCTCTTGGTGTCACAAAGGTGACAGATTCTTTCTTTCCATTGTTTTCTGGGGATTGCCCAATGCCCAATCTCACTATGTATCTCATGATAATTAGTTCTTATTTTAGAAATATTGATTCTCTTCTTTACACTAGTCAAAACAGAGAGACACTTTTGATCTTCAAGGTTAGGGTTAACCAACTCCTTACAATATCTTGATTTTCTTTTATCCTCTAATTATTTATCACACTATAAATTCTCTTTAAATTTATCTTGTACAATATTTTTGGTATCATCATTATTCTATGGAATAACTTCTTTTTTTATTCCCCAATGATGTAGCCAAGAATTGGCATCATTATGCCATCCCTGATCGAGTCATTGGTGATTTTGGCTAGAGTCTGAAGCAATTTTGGGGAGCCTCTTGCCATCCATGGTATTTATATTTTTATTATACATTAAGTACCTAATCATAGTTGTTCTCTCAATGGGAGAAAGGCTCGCTTTGATAAGGAGGATAGGATAGGGTGTATTCCCCTTAATTTTGAGTTTATAAGTTATAAAATTCTTTCAGATATGCTCTATCAGGATTCTCGAGAGACATTACATCCCCAAACTTCACATCCATGTAAGATAACAAGAGTGACAAGATTCTCAAAGAGGATATTTTTCTTATCCCATAGCCAAAGGTTTGCTAATTTACAATTATTTCCAAGCCCATAATAAGATTTCAACCCTCCATTTATACTTTTTTCAATGCTATAGTTTGAATTGATCTTGTGAAGAATATCAATTCAAATATACTTGTACGAAGACACTTCCTCCAAGATATTGTTGTCATATACAAAATTATCATAAGTGATCGTGTTGGATTTAATGATCATAACCTTCATTTTATCAGTGTTCACAGTCATACCTATACTAAAGTAAAAGTCCTTGAGTATTCTAAGTTTCTAACTAAGGTCATAGTCATTCTTTTCCATAAGAAAATATCATCGATATAGAGAAGAAGGATAATTACTATACTAGCAAGAGTTGTCATAGTCATTCTTTTCCATAAGAAAATATCATCGATATAGAGAAGAAGGATAATTACTATACTAGCAAGAGTTGGTCCAACACAACCTGCAACCTCCAAACAATATTCTGACTTATCAATGTAAATGCCAGAAAGGGTGAGGGATATGGAACAATATTGCTTGACTCCTATATTGCATTTAATTTCTTTTGACCAACCCTTGGTGCTACTAAGATTTGCAATAACATTTTCATACTACCACAACAACTCTCAACTCATAGAGAATTTTCAACTCTTCTAACATGTTCCAAAGGCCGGTCCTAGGAATGGTATTAAAATATTTCCTAAATTCAATGAAAAAAAAGGATTTTGGTTTTATTGTTGTGACACTCCTCTATAATTATCCTAAGCAAGGTAATGTGGTCCACAATTAAATGATAACTTTTAAAATCGACCTAGCCTTTAGCTCTTTTGTCATGGCTTTCTATCCATATGCTTATCTTTTTTTCCAAAATACTTCCATATAGCTTGGATAAAATGGGGCTAATCATAATAGTCCTATAATTAAAGGGATTTTGTTTATCCCCACTTTTAAAAATAGGTACAATGAGGCTTTGAGTCTAAGGCTTAGGGAATCCCTATTTAACTACTAAATTGAAGAACTTGTGTATGTGAGAGATCAAAATAGGCCCTCCAATTTTAAATATTTCATCTTGGTAACCCTTGATGTCCTTAGCTTTCCGGTCTGTAATCCACTTAACTCCAAACTTTATGTCTTCTAAATAGAAAAAACAACATCTTTTATAGAAACTTTTGGAATTTTTTCTAGGATATTATGGGATTCATAAATATTCTTAAGGTATGAATTTGAATCTATCATGGGAATAATAGCATTTTCTTTACTTTCATAAGTCAAAATTAGCCTCCAAAATTTCTTTAGATCTAGCTTAGAAAGGTGTGAAAGATTTTCTTTCTATTTATGTAGTGCATTTTTCCCCCTTTTAATTAGGGTTTTTTATCTATTAGTCTTATCATATTTCAAAGACTCATTGCAGGCAACCCTAACAAATTTTGTAGCAAGTTTACACTCATTATCATACCAAAGGTTGGAAATTTTATTCTTCCTTTTACACAACACTTCAATAGAGATTTTTTTTATGAAGGTAGAGAGGGTTGTTGTAAAATTATGATATATGTCTTCAATATTATTTATATATGATAGAAGATTTAATTCAATGTTTAAGTACTTTAAAAATAATCAACTTTATTTCTGTCAAAAAATAGATGCTTTTGGTTACCAAAGTTATCTTCAAGCGGGTTTTTGTGCATGATAAAGTTTATAGTTAGGGTTAAATGTTTATGATTAGATTCAAGCTCATGGTCATTTAAAAGGTCAAAATTTACTATTTGGATGTAAACAAGGATATATGATATTACATAGTGCACAACAATACTACCCAACCCATGGGTACAAGTCATTTAGTTATATTTCAACCACATCATTAGACCATTGCAAATGATTACATCTTAATAAGTACAAAGTTTGATTATCTTGGTACCATATAAATTCTCAGTGAAGTCTTCTGAATTTATATTGTATCTATTAGCCAAAACAAGGTCCTCATCTAGCCACAAAGGATTAGGGCTAAAATCATTACTTAAGATAATAGCTTAATTAGTTGTAGTTCTAACATTAAAGTCTCCTAGCATGAGGATACTACCTTCATTTATGAGAGTGTAAATATCTTGTTCTAATCTTTTATAGGGACAATTTTTATATAGATTTTTTTTGTATAAAAGGTAGAATTAATAAGGGCAACATAAGAAATTGTTATATACATCTTCTTAGCATTAATATAATTATTGTTCTTATGTATCTTTTTTATTATAATTATTATTTTTAGATATTTTTTATTAATTAATATATTTTTAATTAAAAATGGTTAATATACAATTTCTTTTATTATTATTTTTAAATATTTGTTATTAGTTAATATAATTATATAATTTAAAATGGTTAATACATTTTTTTTAATTAATAATATTGATCAACATATAATATACAAATAAATAAAATCCAAAATATACATATTATATATGATTCCAAAATATACATAAGATAATATTGATACTACTTACATAAAAATATAACTTTTCAACTTTAATATTATATATGTAATACTATTTATATAAAAAGTAAAATATAATCATAGAATTGTTTTCATCTATTAATAATAAGAAATCATTTTAATAATATATTTTTTATAAGTTCAACATGTTATGAAAATTCAATTTAAGTGAGGAAATATATCAACATTCTTTCAACTATTAACACTAAACTCAATTGACAACCATATATTTAATATTACACATAAAAATTTATAATTAAACAAACAACATTTAATCTTATTTCACTAACTATAATGATTATTACATATTTCACTAACTATAATGATTATTACAAATTATAAGGCATTTAATCTCACTTAATGCATATTATCATATCATAATGATTATTACATATTTCACTAACTATAATGATTATTACAAACTATAAGGCATTTAATCTCACTTAATGCATATTATCATATCACTTAATATATATTACAAACTAAATAGGACTCCCCATCCTACTAACCTAAATTACCCTCTTGAGCAAACAAATTTCCATGATTGCTGTGTGAAATGACATCCAACAACTACATGGCCATATAAAAATAATTTCCTTTTTTAATATTGTATGAATGTTTTTTTTATTTTTTTAATCTCTCTACATAGAAGTAGAGAGTAAGGTTGATTCTAATATTTGAATAAAGATGAGTTGAATTATAAAACTTTATAAATACAAAATTATTTTTCATATAAAATTATTTGTTAAAATTATAGTTTTTTGTTTTGTAAATGTTGTTAGTGTTTTATTAATTTATGAAGAGTTTAATATAAGATAGAAAAATTTACCAAAGAACAATGTGGGTTTCAATATGTTTCCATTCAATAATAATTGGTTTACCTAGAAAAGGAAGTGGCATGTAAATCCATTAAAATAAAAAATATATATCATTAAATTACATTATAAATAATTATAAATAATCATGATCAAAGAAAAATATAGATTGGTGTCTCTATATGAAAAATGTTGATTTGTTTTATACATTAAAATTAAATTTATGAACTATTATATAGAAATTATTAACATACTATTTATAATTATATATTTATATAAACCTTGTATATTAAATTGAAATGAGAAAAATCATCACTCATAAAAATTGTTTTTATAATTATAAAAATTCATCTTTCACCCATCACAAAATGTAATAATAAAATTTGTATACAACCTCACACTCTAAACACAAATAAAAACTATCTTAAATCTATATGAAATATATATATAAAAAAACCACCCTCTCACTCTCTCACTATTTAAAAGAAAAAGAAAATATTCTACTTAACTTTCATACTTAAAATACATTGTATATATATCCTCGCAAACATTATGCCCTCTATAATAAAAGGAAAACACCTATATCCTATCTAAGAAAAAGAATTATACATGTAACTCTCCAACCTTGATTAGAAAAAGGGACACATGATATGCATCATCTCTTTTTCTAGACAATGATATGTATTATCTCTCAAACCCTCCTCTCAAGAATTATACATGTAACTCTCCAACCTTGATTAGAAAAAGGGACACATGATATGCATCATCTCTTTTTCTAAACAATGATATGTATTATCTCTCAAACCCTCCTCTCTCAAACCTTATGCCCTGTCGAATAAAAGGAAAACATCTATATTCTCTTTAATAAAAGGAATTATACATGTAACTCTCCAACCTTGAATAGGAAAGAGAGCACACGATATACATCCTCTCTATATGTATCATCTCTCAAACCCTTTCTAAACAATGATATGTATCATCTCTCAAACCCTATACCCTAGAGAAGAAAAGGACACATTTATATCCCCTCTTAGAGAAAGGGAATTCATCTCTCCCTCATTAATTTTGAAATCAACTTCTTTTAAAAGTTTGGGTTAAGGGCCAAATTTCATACCTCTAGTCTATCATGCACACGTGGTTGGCTCTACATGTCATCCACCCTGCTAATATTGTGAATAGAAGGCTAAATAGGTTAAGACAAAACTTTTGGATTAATCCATTTACCCAAATTATCCTTGATCCCACTATGAAACCAAAAAAACTAGCTATGTCCATCCAAACCCTAAATATATAGGCGGTTGGGCTAATGCACGAAAACCCTAATTGCAGAAACTTAATAGAGCATTAATTACAAGACGCAGCCAACAAAGCAAGGCAAAACAAAGCGACCTAACGAATGACAAGAATTGGTGAGTGAGATCATTTGGAGGCCTCGGCTTTTCCACGCAGAGCAGGTGTGAATCGTGATGAGAAACAAACGTCGCGATAATCTGGATCTTCTTGCAGACATTGTTCGTCGAAATTGCTGGCGTAACTGGCCGGATCGTACTGAAAATTACATGCCCTAGTCTTCGAACGCCACCTTGATATTTTCCGTCCAATATAACGCAATTTCAGCACGCGAACCAGGTGCTTACCATTGTTGCGTCCGATGGTTTTTCTCACAGCTTCCCATCGTTTTCGCAGCAAGCAGTGATTATTTGGAGTCTTACAGAGAGTGTCTTTTTCCTTTTTCTCTATATTTTGGATGCATGGAACGGTAAGCATGATGGCTTAAGTCAGTTTTTGAATGTACAGTGGTTTTTGTAATGAATGAGGAAGGATAGGTGTTATATTACTCGGAAGAAGATAAATAAAGAGTAAGAGACGTGTCCTTTAGAGGTACTATGGAGCGTCATGTCTATCCAAATATACATTATATATGATAAGATAATATTGATACTATTTACATAATTATATATGATAAGATAATATCGATACTATTTACATAAATATATATGATAAGATAATATTGATACTATTTACATAAAAGCATAGCTTTTTAATATTATATATGTTATACTATTTTTACATTCTTATAATTCTCTCTTTTATAAAGAAAGAAGATTGCATGGGAAATATCTACTCAACAAATAGAATAAATAAATGTAGAATAAATAAATGTAGAGTGGAAAATATATGTTGAACAAAAAGATTAAATATAACCAATTGTATAGATAATCAATAGTTTTTGTCAAAAACATAATTTATATAATAAAGAAAAATAGCATTATTTTTATGTTGTAAGAGTTTTAGAAACGTGAGAATATTGAGAATGTGGATACGAGTGTTAGGAACTAGTAGAAGTTTTCTCCAAATTTAAGAAGTTGGGAGCAAAAATAATATATATTAAAAATATATAAAAAAATATTTTAGATTACAATATATAGAGATATTAATACATTTGAAATCTTATTTCAATAAAATTGAAGGTCAATAGACTACAATGTTTCTCCTATTGCAACAACTACAGTATTGAAATTACTAATTTAATTTGTGCTAATAATTATATGAATATATTTAACACAATACTAAAACTTTAATATCCATAAATATTCCATTAGAAAATGAGAAACAAAAATTGAAATACATATATACAATTGTAACATCTTTTTAAAATTAAATTTTACATTTATAAACTTCAAACATCTTTGTAAATTTGAAGCATTATTCTTTTTTATTGGAAAAAACAAAATAGTACTACTCTTTTAATATGAAAATACAATAAAAGTGAACGATATGGTTGGTTGATATCAACTACAAAGTGGAGCAAACTCTTGCCATGAATAGGGTATTGATTTATTAGACTTTCATGTTTAGTTTGGGCTTGAAAGAAAACATAAATGCATTAAAAGTTTTTAATATCCACAACTATAAAGTGAGTATTATTAAGTTGTTTACTTAACTAATTTTTGAAATAATATTTAAGTGTGGTTTAGTCTTAGTTTTATACTGATATTTTGAATAAATACAATGAAAATATTTGTAATAAATTATGTATTTGTAATATTGAAATAAAAATATTTACATTAATTTAATTTAATTTTAATTTAAATCTTTCTTTTAGGAAATGGTTCCCAAGCTCCCATTTCCTTGATGTTGAAGCTCCCAAGTTCCCAAAAGAGTTCCCAACAAATTGGGGAAGTTCCTACTAGTTCCCAAGCTCCAATAACTTCAGGAACGAGTTTCAGAGATGTTGAAAATATCGGGTTCCATGCAACTATGCATTATTCTTTATGCAAAGAGAACAATAATAAGTATCAAGTAAAAACAATATGTATACAACATTGTAAAAAATAAGAAAAAAATGAAGTTAGCATAAAACATAGTAAAAAATAAGAAAAAAAAAGAAAATTGTTCAATGTGCACCTAAACTTAGTAAATAAATGGAGAGGTTAGCATATGCTAAAGCAATGTAAAACTTTGTAAAAATAAGCAAATAGGTAAATTGTTCAATGTGTAAAAGAGATTTTTTTAATTTTTTTAATATAGTCCTATACAAATAATTGCACTATTAATAATTATTTATTAATTTAATAAAAGATGATTGTACATCTTTAGGACATGAACACTTAGTGAATAAAATACACCCATTTTGAACCCGCATATTGGAACTATGCATGTTCCAACCATTAGCTACAGCTGCATAGTTTAATTGCTTATTAAATTCTTATGCATTCCTCAGTTCAACACTCGTACATGCACTTGTACTTGTTTCAACTATTTGCTTAATGTGTGGAATAAAAATTTTTGATCGCTTGCAACAAATTTAAACTATGGAAAAAAGCATGACTTTGTAAAAGATAAGCAATAAAAAGGAAAGTGTTCAATGTGTAGTGTAACTTAGTAAATAAGTGAAATGTTAAATATGGACGTTTGCATATGTGGGAAGCAATGCAAAACATAAGTTTTTGTTTAATGCAAAAACAAAATCGTGGTTAATGCAAAACTTATCACTATAGTCCCAACGGTGTAGCATGGACTTATACATTTTCAACACAAACAAATAGTATGCACAGATATATCTTCCGCGGCTTTGTATAGGTACATCTTTGCATAGCAAAGACTGAGTAAATAATATACATCTTCAACACAAACACATAGTTTGCACATGTATAGCTTTTGCACCTCTGGACAAGTATATTCTTGCACAACAAACACCTGTCAGATAAAAAAAAAAAAACAATGTAGTTATTTTTGTAAGTGATTGAAATGGGCATAAATGAATATAAGATGGCAGAGTAAACACTTAATTTAACAACTATCAATGTTATCAATAATAGAATAATAAATTATGAATATGTGTATGCTTAACAAAATGTTTTTTAGTTATATATGTATATTAAAAATTAAAGTTAATTATTAATTTAATAAAAGTTAATTATATGTCTTCAACATTGACATATAGTGTGCATATATGTACATTGTGCATGTCTTTATAGGTATATTCCTGCACAATGAAAATTTAGTAAATAAAATGCATCTTTAGCACAAACATATAGGCCGCACACATATAGCTTTTGTACCTCTGCATAGGTGTATCCTTGCATAATGAACAGTTAGTCTGATAGTTGCATATGCTTAAAAAAAAATGTGTGTATATGTATATTAAAAAAACGTTAATTATTAATGTAATAAAAGTTAATCATACATATTTAGCATAGACATAGAGTATGTACATATATAGATTTTGCATATATGCACAGGTATATCCATGCACAAAAAACACTTAGTAAATAAAATGTCTTTATCACATACCTATAGTCCACACACATATGGCTTTTGCACCTCTAGATAGGTATATTTCCACACAACTAACACTTAGTAAATAAAATAAATAGAAAATCATGTAGTTAATTTTGTAAGTGATTGAAATGGGTGTAAATGATAGAAATTATAGTTAAATTTTATAACACAATATTTAATAATGTTGTCTTTTATTTGGTGTTAAAATGATTTTTATAATTTTTTAATAGAATCCTATGCAAATAATTAAAAGATTAATAATTGTTTATTAATTTAATAAATGTTAATTATACATGTTTGGCATAGACATATAGTTCGGACACATATAGCTTGTGCAACTCTATATAGGTACAATGTTATTATTGTTTATGCAAGAGGAGAATGATAAGAACAAATAAAAAAAACAAGTGAACACATTTAGTACGGTCAAGGCAAAAACATTTAGCATAAGAGTTTGTTAAAAATAATTGTTATGTATTGACACAAGAGGGATCTATGAACGAACAGAAGCAACATATTTATGAATAGCTACATTTAATGAAATTGATTGACAAAGTCATCACATTGTCAACACACATAACAAATTGTGATAAATAAATATACTTTATAATTTGAATTAGACAAGACAATGTAATCAACAAAACGAAACTCATATGTAGAAAGCAGTGTAAAGTGTTTGGACAAAAAACATTTAGGATAAAAGTTTGTAGAAATTTGCAAGATTGCAAATTGTTGAATGTAAAGTAAATCTTACTAAATTTTTAATGTCAAGTAAAACTTAGTAATTAAATAGTAAATTTTCCATGTGGATGAAACCTTAGTAACTAAGTAAGTGAAGGGTTGAATGGGTAGTTAGAATATGCAAGAAGAAACATAACTAAGTGAAGTTTTCAGTGCCAACGTTGGCATATGCGAGAACCAATGGAAAGTGTTTGGAAGCTAGGATAAGGAGCGACAATTATAAAAGTTGGAATAACTCTGAAATATAGGTTCTAGAGTTTAATCCGGAAAATAGTTAACCCACTTGACGTTTTGAATTTACAATTGATTTCTAGTTTAGTTGTTGAGGATGCATTTGAAGAATAATATTAAGAGTATGGCACCTTTATTGCAAGATTTTATAGCTTTCTAAGGGGAACAAGAGGATCGAAAAGAAATAATATCATAATCAAATTTTAGGTTTGATTATTTCTATTGTGCAAAAGTAAATGTGTGTCGATATAAAGGATATTGATGGAATTGTGGATGCTTCATACATAAAACTGAGTGAAAAGTGTGCAGACAATATCATGTGCGAGAAGCAAAGGATCCAAAGTTCTCCACGGATAATATTGGATTTGGCATTGGACTATGTAAAAAAAAACATGGAGCATGAAACTTATCAAGAAGCATTATGTGGAGGTTGGGATGTGTCGAAAGCAATGTAAAGTGTGTTGATGTCATCATTCGCTTAAATATATTGATAGTGGGAAAATCCCCCTATAACTATACCATGTACTAGGATATAGACAGAGAAAATGACCTCCTAAAAGTTAATCTAGTTTCTACACTACCCAAAACATACCAAAATAGATGAACAGAAAGTAGTGGAAGAGAATATCAGTAATTGTACCTTTTATCCAACGTCTGGTGATGATCTCCTCGTGCTCTGTAGCTCCAAAGGTTGCAAGTACCCTCCCAAAGTTGACATGCATCCAAGACTAGGCAAACACGGCTACAAGCATGTTATTTTTATTCATAAATTAGGGTTAGATATCGAATGTTATGTGTAAATCAAAGAAAAGACATAAAACATCATCATTTGGGATAGGGAAAATGGATTTTTTTATTCATTAAACAAATACTGAAACTTACAATCCTCGTAATCCACCGTTCTATGAACCTGGTTTGGGATCCTCTTTACAATGGTTCAAGTGCACCTTCAATAAGCCGCTTCTCACAATCTACTAATCAACTCAAGGAAAGGGAATGGATTGAATGAAAGAAAAGGGGTTGAAGAGGGAATGTTGAGGCAGCAACTCACAAAAGGTTGCAAATTCTTGGGCAAGGAAGGGAAGTGAAATTGGGCATAGTTTCACTGTTTTAATGATTGGTTGTGGAATGAGACCCCAATACCTCTTTTTATATGACAACAGGATGGTTATTCGGTTGGGGGATAGGCTATAGCAGGTGAATTGGTTGGGAAACTTCCAATAACCCATAAATTCCACTGAATTCCTTACAAATTTTTAATTTTTGCAACTTTTGGAGGTATACGCGGGATGTTTAGTGTGCTACAAGCATACGTACATTGGATTTCTAGCATGCATCAAGCGTATGTACATGGGAAGTAGTGGAGAAGGGCGTGTACATGCTCTAAAAATTGGTTTTTTAAGTAGATCTCCTCAACAGTGATTTGGCAAATTATGCAAGTAAGAAGGCCAATGCCATGTATGCATGAGTAGGGAATTTTAGGGCTATAACATATGCCCCCTAATGTATGAGGTCAGAAGAGCAAATGATGGCTGAAATACATTACAACATATTCACCAATGCATAAAATCACGTGAGCCCGGGACCAGAGTTCGAGAGGTGCCATCTGCAAAACAACAATTGTCTCTCTGAGGTGGGAATACCCATGTTTGGGATGAACTAAATCATGGATGCCAATCAAATACACTACAGATCCATGTCATACAATTATATAAAGTGTAGCTGCGAGAAATACACAACAGATCTACATCTCAAAATCGGTCGAAGATATACAAGTAGAATATGTATCTTCAAGAATCCAGTGATGTTTGTGGCTGGATATGAAGTCTTCATAGCTCGAGAAACAACTTCAAGACCTTCGAAACTCAGGTAGTAGTACAATGGGAGTGTAAGACTCACTACCCTGAGGTCTTCGACAATCCGTCAGGAAAGGACTGGAGGATCTCGATGATCACGCAGAGAACTTCGTCGATTTAGAATCTGAACTTGAGTGGACTCTTGGGATGACCGACTCATGAAATTCAAGAGACAAACTGCAAAAAGGTCGACTCAGGTTGGGTAAAACTTCCCTTGGACAAAAGCACGAAATATGATTAGACTCAGGCAGCATGACATTGACATTAGTTTGTGATGCAGGAGGCAACAGAAAATCTCCATATGTTTGGAAGAGTAACCAAACAGAGGAGGACACAACTCTATGTAGTGATAACAACTTCCTAAGGTCATACTAGATCCTAATGCTTTACGAACAAATGAAAGGATTTGTTTTGTCCAAGGGCGACTATCTTTGCTGTCGAAAAAAGAGTGTATATTTCTCGTCCCCTCTTTTTGGAATATTTGATTTTTTTGTCTTTTTCAATTCTTAAAGAGCTTGAAAAAGAATAAAATAATGCTATATTACAAATAAGGACCGAGTGTCATGACAGGAAATTGGTTCCAATCACATGGAATGTATTAATGCTCAGGGCAAGGAGACATGTGCAAGATAAGGACACTCAGGGAAAATTCCTCCATGGGTCAAGGTGTCAGGTCACAGAGGCAAGAATTGTTGCAAGGCTTGCGTATAAGGAATGCTTCAAAGATTCAATTGAGAGAAACATGGAGCCGACATTATGAAAAAGATGCAAAGATGAGACCTGCAATCTGATTAAGCATGAAACAGTGAGACCCCTTCTATGTAAATTTTTACGAGCCCAGAGAAGGTAAGCTCGATAGTTTTTTCATATTTAAAGAGTCTAAAAAAATGCAAAATAAGACTCCAGGGAGTACATTTTTCGTATTTAGTCTAGTCAGTTTGAAAAAGGGTTAAACTTGCACCGAAAAGACATCTGTTCAAAATCATTTTAACAAGTGTGACAAAGACAAGATCACTCGACTATCTTTTCAATTTTAAGGAGTCTGAAAAGAGATTAATTATGGACTCATAGCCTTTTTCTGAGTTTACTCTCCTTAGCCCAAAAAATTATAAAAGTAACTGAGGAGAACTCTCCCGGAGAGACGAATCTCTCGAGGTGTACCTTTTTCCGCTATAATCTATTGGCTGGAAAAAGGGTTAAAATCATGCCAATAGATGTTCTTCTGGACCAATTTAATGAGTGTGAAGGAACAAGGTCACTCGACGATGTTTTAAATTTTAGGGAGTCTGAAAAGAGATTAACTATGGACTCTGGGGGGGGTTCCTTTTTCGAAAGTAATCTCCAAGGCCCGAAAAAGGTGATAAACCAAAACCAAGGAGAATGTTCATTTTTTGAAGATTTAGTCCCTTAGGCCTGAAAAAGGGTTAAACTTACACCTGAGAATGCTCTTCTAGAGAATCGAAGTTCCTAGAGCATACCTTTATTCATAAAATTATCCATTTTGACCACAAAAGGGGTAAACTACTGTCGGACAGATGTGCCTTCAAATGTGAGTTTGGCGAGCGTGAAGGGAAACAATATCGCTCAACAATCTTTTCAATTTTAGAGAGTCTAAAAAGGGCTTAAAGAAGACTCCAGGGGGATACTTTTCTCAAGTAATCCAGATGATATCAAAAAGAATAAATACAGTATCGTTGGATGTTTCTTTCGAATTTTAAAGCGAGCTTGAAAGACAAAAAAGTGTGCTCATGAGGTGGGGTAGAGTCTACACAAACACTAGGAACATATAAAGGGGCAGCCTGAAATAATGTCGAATAAGGATGGTGATTATCAGATGCCAGCTAGGCGACAGTGAAAATGCTTCCATTGTGAGGGAAATGCATCACCCGAAAGAGTGTAGACACCACATCATTCATAGCATATACATAATCACGCTTGAGAAGCATATTGAAATGTAACGGGCCTTGCACCACTATAAAATCAACAAGGACAGTATTCCCACCTAACAAGATAGGAAATTGAGGAAGAATCCCCAAATATTCACTAGGACATTTGTCAAAACCCAACAACTCATGCGAAGCAATCACGAGATTGGGAGAACCCAAAGCTTGCCAAGCCGAGGAGGATAAAATACTTGCAGAGGCTCCTTCATCTACAATGCATCGGTAAATGTTATTTGAATTAACTTCAACCCTTATTTGAAAGGGTTCAAAATAAGGAAGACGAGGCTCAACAAGGTCATTCCAATCAAAGGAAACCATCCTAGGACTTGGAAGGTGTGATCGAAGTGAGCAGGATGCCCCCTTGTTATGAAAGTACTGAGATGGAAATGTTAAAAACATAGTCAGTAGACACATAAATCCCCAAGAGAAGGGTGGGATCAGCTGAAGATTGCATCGGTGTGACCACTTTCTCAACCATTAGTTGAATATGTTGTGAGAAAACATGGTCTAAAGGCGCATCACCCCCAAAAAGGGAAGTGGGATTGACCAAAGATTGCATCGGCACGACCACTTTCTCAACCACTAGCTAAATAGGCTATGAGGAAACCTTAGAAGACTCGAAATCAGAAGAGCTTGCACACAGGGACCACAATATTCGTACTTATGGAAGGCCAGGGCATAAATGAGTAAGTTGATATCCCTTGAAAATCTTACAAGGAAACTTAGGCTTACATCCTATCCATCTAGGTTCTCAACAGAATCAATGCCCCCAGCATAAATAGAAGTAGTTGGTTTCACATCTCCAACCTGACTTGTATAGGTTAGTGATTGGTTGATAATATGACTCGCAGAGGCTACAGACCTATTACCAATATGACTAGCAGTGACTGGACTTTTCCCCCAGCATGACTTACAGAGGATGGGTGCTTGCCCCCAACATGACCTGCAGAGGTTGGGTGTTGGTATTAAAAATGACTTGCATAGGTTGAGGACCTATCGCCAGTATGACTAGCAATGACTGGAAGTTTTCCCCCAGCATGACTTGCAGAGGTTGGTTGTTTTCCCCCAACATGAATTGAAAAGGTTAGGTGTTGGTCTTCAACATGACTTACAGAGGTTGAGGACCTATCTCCAACATGACTCACAGAGGCTGGTGATTTCTTATTCATATTCTTCCTCTTTCTATTTCATTTAGACTTCCAATTACTAGTAGTTATACTTTCACCGGGGAAGGCAAAAGGAGGAGGAGAAGACTTTGCTAACAAAGGAACATCAACATGATTCCCATGACATAAGGTGCTTAACTAATAAGTGTCAAGAGTGTTCGATGTATTTGGAATGGTACCCAACCAAATCGGTAGTCCCACATTCAACCCAGGAATGTACAAAGTGGCCATCAAAGGGACACTAATGTTTCCGAAAAAAGGAAAAGCACAAGAATCTCGTTTTGAAGGGGTTTCTTGGTTGGTATCATCGGGGACTTTATTCATAAAGATACTATGCACAAGTTCTCCCCTTGTGGGATCATTCAAGTCCATAAAAGTCTCACACATTGATTTTGGTAAACCAGTGTTATCAAAAACAACACCTATAAAGAGGCAGCTCCACGTTTCTAAGTAGAAGACTAAAAATTCCTCACGACTAGTGAAGTGGACGGTCTACCACCTTAGGTCAAAGACCAAAACTAATGACTAATTAACTCACTATGGAAAACTAGGGAGCACAGAGCACACACTAAAAGTTACCTAAATATAAATCAAGTAGTTGACTAACTGGTGGGAAGGAAATTTACGCCAATCGGCACTAGAGAAACTAACTGGTGTAAGGAAACTCGAACATGGAAGAACCCTCTGGGTATACTCTGCGAAGTGTGATCTGACGTATGCCCTAGGTACTGCGGTATACCCCCGTAGTCATCTATGTAATTTCGTAAAATATGGACAACTAGGTTGCCAACTCGTAGCCTGTCACCAGGCGGGTACAGTCGACAGTCGAACAGATCGTAATGAGCAAGATAAAAAGTTCGAAGACCTTCAAGGGTGCCAAAGGAAATTGGTCCAGAAGACAACTGAGGATCTCAAACGGATTCTAGGTCCACGAAGCTCTGTAGGAAAATGCGATCAGTATTGTTCTCGAGAAAGACCCTCAATATACAATCCTCACTATGTTTAGTTCGACTTTGGAGGGGTTATCTCTTCTACCTTTCCTCACGCGAGCTCGTGTTTATCCCCTGTGTTAGAGGGGGGTCCCGACTAACTCTTACGATGTTGGACTTAATACACTCCCTATCTCAAACTCCAATGTTTGTTTTAAAATGACCTTGAAGAATTTCCTCTTCACAACTAATTCAAGTCCCTAAAACCCTAAACTAGTCGGTGAACCCTACAAACAGAAACTCTAATATATTTTAGATTAAGCATTAATTTTAAGGCTTGATTTACACAAAAAGGTGAAATAGTGTGATTGATGGTGTTATGACGAGACGAATAAGGAAGAGAACTTTAAGACATTTGAAAGAAAAAGATACTTTGAAATTAAAGCAAAGATTGTAAAAACTCTTTGTAAATTCAACTTTTCTAATCAATATTTCAAGATCTTCTAAATGAAGAAATCCTAAAACTTGCTTTCGTTTGACTAAGAAAAACTACTTGTATTTCAGGAAATTGAAAAGAACTTTGAAATGAAGATTGTTTTTCTTTTGCAAATAACAACCTTGACTACTTTACCAAACTAAATGCAAGAAAACAAATTCTTCTTCTTTTTTTTTCGAACTTCTTTAACAAGAAAAACTGAAGTAATTTTTTATTTTTTTTTCAAAGAAAGAAACAGGAACAAAGAGAAAACTAAAAACAAGATTGATAAAGACCCTAAGCCAACTGTGGATCACAGGGATTCAACCAAGAAACCAAAAGAATGATCTAAAACTTGACAGCTCGCTCTAAACCTTTTAGGGCAAATGAAAGAAAACTAAGGAAAAAGTTAACCGAAACTCTAACCCAAGCTATAGCCAAAGACAGATACTTTCACTGGTTCAAGAAAGTCCTAAGGAGTCTAAACTTCTATCAGGAAAGAGACAAAATCTCTCTTTATTAAAAAATACTTTCAAGAAACAGAGACGCGGGTCATTGCATCAACAACCTGTGTATGTACATGGGTTGTATACTATGCATAGCGCGTATGTACGCAGACTGACCCAAAATAGGGCACGCACACCTCTGAGACTTTTCAAAAATAAAAAAGCAAGGCATACTTACAGGGCAGGTAAAGTTGGTATGCACCTTGCAGGTTACTAGAGACACTTAAAAGACTCAGTAAACTTGAATGAAACTCGAAAGGCAAACAAAAAACCAATCAAAAACCCAAAAAACCTCCCTAAAATACCTAGAGAGACTCCCCAGTATGGTCATCAATTATGCTAGTGGGAAAATCCCCCTATAACTATACCTAGGTTTAGGATATAGACTGAGCAAATGACCTCCTAAAAGTTAATCTAGTTTCTACACTACCCCAAACATACCAAAATAGATGAACAGAAAGCAGTGGAAGAGAAGATCGGTAACTATACCTTTTATCCAATATTTGGTGATGATCTCCTCACACTCTGTAGCTCCAAAGGCTGCAAGTCTCCTCCCAAAGTTGACCTGCATCCAAGACTAGGCATATAAGGCTACAAGCATGTTATTTCTATTCATAATTTAGGGTTAGATATCAAACATTATGTGTAAATCAAAGAAAAGACATAAAACATCATCATTTGGGATAGGGAAAAGAGATTCTTTTATTCATTAAACAAAGACCGAAACTTACAATCCTCGTAGGCCACCGTTCCGCAAACCTGGTCTGGGATCCTCTTTACAATGCTCCAAGTGCACCTTCAATAAGCCTCTTCTCACAATATACTAATCACCTCAAGGAAAGGGAATGGATTGAATGGAAGAAAAGGGGCTGAAGAGGGAATGTTGACGCAATAATTCACAAAAGGTTGCAAATGCTTGGGCAAGGAAGAGAAGTGAAATTGGGCAGATTTTCACCATTCTAATGCTTAGTTGTAGAATGAGACCCCAATACCTCTTTTTATATGACAAAAATATGGTTATTTGGTTGGGGGACGGGCTATAGCAGGTGAATTGGTTGGGAAACCTCCAATAACCCATAAATTCCACTGAATTCCTTACAACTTTTTAATTTTTGCAACTTTTGGAGGTATATGCGGGTTGTTTAGTGTGCAGCAAGTGTACGTACGTGGGATGACTAACATGCAGCAAGCATATGTATGTGGGTATTAGTGGAGCAAGGCATGTACATGCTCTAAAAATTGATTTTTTAAGTAGATCTCCTCAGCATTGATTTGGAAAATTATGCAAGTAAGAAGGCCAATGCCATGATGCATGAGTAGGGAATTTTAGGGCTATAACAAATATGTAAAGTGTGTGGAGGATAGGATTCTCGGGTGTGTGAGAAGAAAACAGCATGCAGTTGTCTGCACAAGACATGGCATTTAACATATAACTATATAAAAACATCTACCATAAAACTTTGTAAAGATATTGCAGAGAAGCAATGTAGAGTACATTGATCCCACAATGTGCTAGAAGCAATGTGAGATGCACGGAAGTCAGGATCTACATGAGACAATGCAAACTATGCATGTGACAAAAGACACAAAACAGAGTCCAAAAGAAAAAGTATTGTCAAACTTCAAGTTTAACAGGAAAAGCGGTTTTTCAACCAAAGGCAAGAAAAGACAGTGTACAAAAAAATTAACAGTACAATGCAAAAGTAGACGAATTGTCGATGTTCCAACTTAATAGGAAAACTAGTTTTTTAAATAAAACAAATGGAAAACAACATTGTGAAAGAAACTTTTGGTCCATTAGACAATATTCATTGCAGCGGGGAAAATTCTTTTGCAATTTTTGTGTGATTTAAATGGGGAAGTATAATTGTCACCATAAAGAACTGAAATGAAACCTGATAATGTATTTGATTTCTTAACTAAACTTTCATAAATAAAACAAGCTATGAGCAAGTACAAAGATGTATTATATTTAGTGTTCACGATATGCTATAAAAGTTACAAATGATGGCATAAAGGTCAAAATAGAATTTTGCATAATGAAAGTAAATATCCACATATGCAGAGAACTCAACATGATATTTCATGACATCTCATTGAAACATGATACATAGTGAAGACGGAATTGACTATTTAGTTTAAATTGAAAGGGTTGAAAACAAGTGCCCATATATGTGAAAACAATCCTTTGGCAAGAACAAAAATATATATGCATTTTTCCTTTACATAATGCTTGTGAAAAAAGTTTAAAAGTCAAAATAGTATTTCTGAGAATATAACTAATGTAGTACATATGCACAAAACTTAACATGATGTTTCATTGAAAAGCCATAAAGAGTGAAAGCAGAGTTGAAAATTTAGTTTTAAACTCGAAGCCTAGAAAATCATTAGCCATCTATGCTAAAGAGTTATTCAGCGAGTTCAAAAAATATACATTTTTCTTTTAAATAATTTATGTAAAAAGTAAATGTGTTTTTTTCCAAATGGACTGGATTGGGGCTCCCATGGACCAATAAATAGAAGAAAGACATGTAAGAAAATGAGAAAGATAGTTAAAATGCAGTGTTAACTATGAAAAGGACATAAAACAAAGAAATGTGACCAATTACCAAGTCAGAAAAAGAAAAGGATAGCAGTAGCAGATGCAAACAATAGAGTGCTTACCAAGAAGCGGGTATTATGTTAGTTTGGTTTGTCTTTTGTTGTTGTGTATTTAGTTTCATAACATTTTTTTCTTTGGCCTTTTGTTGAAGAAATTGTTTGTGGTAGCTATTATGGATTTAAATTGTTTGTGGTAGAAATTGTTTCATAACATGCCTTTATTTTCCTTATTCTATTGCTATTGGGCAATTCCTGTTGATTTCTTCGGTGGTCACTGATACTAGTCACCCGTGCAATGAAAGTGTTTAGCTCATTTTTGTAGTATGCTTCATCATGTTGCAAGTCTCTTTGCAAATCTCTAGTAAAACTAAAATTCCTTTGTAAAATATCGTGTCAATTGGTGTTGATCTCCCATGTCGGCCTGACTATATCGATTCTTATGTTAATGTTATCAACCACATAAAGTATGACTCCATTCAACAATTGCAGGGCCTTCATGATTATCCTTGAGAATGTTGGAGTACCTGGGGGAGTTTGTTATATTGAAAGTATGACCAATGGTTGTTCAAATAGAAATCTTGGATTGAGTGCATCCTCAAGTTCACTTATTCTTTTTTTCAATTTAATGGTTTGCAACTCTTGTTTCAAAATTGAATCTGCAAAATAATCTCCTATTGAGTGAAGTAGTTGCATGAGTTCATTCGATGAAACTCTTGATACATCGACCACTTAAATTAATTTATGAACCACTTTTTTTGTGTTTGACACCGACCCTCTCTATCTTCATTTGATTTCCATGCCTCTTGTATTAAGTATTGTGCAAGTGTTAAGGAGTGATTGTTAAAGAACATGGGTTCCTCTATTGTGAGGTCCTGTGTAATTTCTTAGCTTTTGACAATTTTGTGGGTTACCCAGTCATGTAGTTGTGTGCTCTCGATTTCCATATCTTCAATATTTGTTGGAGTTCATGTGTCTTGTGAACTGTCTCTATTTAGGGTTCATTTCTTTTTTTGATACAAGACTATATGTGCTTGTTCAATATTTGCATGAGTTGGTTTCTCACTGGACCATCATCTCTAGCATACCCGTCATTACTTTGTTCTTCGTTTAACTTGTGTTGTTTTGATTTTTGTTGTGGCGAAGAGCTCTTACATGGATGGAGATTGGAGGAAGATTGGAAATTAGTACTAGTTTCCCCCCTTTGCCTTGGTTTACCCTGAATTTTGTTATTTGAACTTATTTATGTCAATAAGCCATCACTCCATCCATTCTTGTCCTTCTTTGACGAATTGTCAGCAGTTTCTTCATCAAATCTTGTAAAAATGTTGATGTACCTTTTCAATGATAAATGTTGCAAGGACATGCCTTCGTGATCAAAACCCCTAGGGTCTATGCTTCTTTTAGATTAAATAGACTAAGAGTCTCTGAGACTTGTTTCAGATGGAATATATTTTTTACCATTATGTTGCCAACTTGAACAGGCAATGTAATGAATTGATTTTTTCTCTTTCTGTCAAATAGAATACACTAGGATTTATACTTGCAATGAACTTTGGCAAAAAAATATCTATTGCAGAAAAATATAGAAAGTAGAAGTGGGTTTTCTCAACAATCATACAAGAGGATGTAAGTATGGTTTTCCTCTTGAATGAAAACTCCCGTTCCCTTAATAAAATATTCAACTTCCTTGTTTATTCTCTTGGGCTCTAACCCAACCAAGATGTGTCTAAACTCTCTAACAAACTTATCTTGAAAAATGAAAAAAATGAGTCATGCTTTATGTTTTCATATTATGGGGTGCCAAAACTAAACTGGTTCATTGTCCATATCAATAGTTTCCTTGACAAGGAGACTCTCAAATAAATTGCAAAAGACAATTGTGAATACCAAATATGTGGCCATCAAAAATATTTGAGTGATAATGTAGTTACTTAACTGAAAATAAAGTTCAATTGATATGATCATTGCCCAATCAAACATGTCATCCTTGCAAAATGAAAAGTATAGTGCATATAGATCTGACCTAGGTATCAGTGAAGTCAATTTGCGGCCAACGACATGAGTGAACAACCATGAAAAGTCTCGGTATGGTTCTTGTAGCAAGGTTATATTGATTTCTAAAAGGTCAGTTGGCATATTTGCATAAGGTAGTAGAAAGTATCTCAACATCTTAGAGTCGCTTGCCTAAGAATCCAAGAAGGCGTCTGCATCTGCAGGTCGAAATATTTATTCACAGACGAAAGATGGAGCATTTTATTGAACATTTTCAAAGTAAGCACCATTGGATTCTTTGCTTTTTTTGTTACTTTAATTATCCTTGTCCTTGAGTGGAACCTTTGAACACACCAGGTTACGAGTTCTTTAAAGTCAAATACTTTAGGAATACAACCAGCATTGACCATGCTTGTGGTCCAGAGTCTATCATTTTTCTTTTCTTCTGGTGACTTTTTCAAGAACTAGTCGTACGAGGCAAACATGTGGAAATTCTTGTCTTCTTTGGCTAGTGAACTGACAGTATCACCGCAAAATGGATTTTTCCTTCTTCTATTTTCCATAGTGTTGTTTTTTCAATGAATCTTGGTGTAGGTGAACCTTGTGAATAGTATATTAGTGAGATCCAATTTCTTTAAAGCATATTGCATGGCACATATTCACCAGGAAAAGCATTTATGCACATATGAACTATGTTTGAGACACATGTAATCATTAATAGAAACCATTATATAGGTCACAAAAAAGAGGGACATTTACTTTGCATGAGATCTATTACCTACATGTTGTTCTTTCTTGGTAAATCGGAGCAAATCATGTTGTCATAAATGCTTCGGTTATAGTGAAAATTACCTGGTTTGTCATAATCTGTGTCGTGAAACTATTGTGTTTATAGACGACAAGAATTATGACAGGTATGGTTGTACCGCTTTTACTAAAATTTCATTTCCACACATAAGTCAGTTACAGAATGCAGGTGGTCGTAAATAGAAACCACTAAACATATCATAGAAAATCACGGAATTTACTTCACACAAGTGGTGAATGAGTTACATTTTTTTGAAAATCATGACAAATAAAGGTGTCATAAATTACGCGGTTACCATGCAAACTACATAGCTTGTTAGAATGTCGTGGGTGCACAAGTGTTGGAAATTTTAAATTGTGGAAGTGGCATTTGCACCTGGACTAACCATGAATTGTGGCCACAAGGGTTGAAAATAACACTAATAAATTACTGGTTGTCTGGGTTATATACATATGTGAAGAGAGAATATGGGAAAGATGCAAGTACAGAATGTCTAGGGATATTTCAATGAAAAATACTTGGACTACAATGTGAAAAGTGGCCAAGTAAAAAGGATTTTCACCAAAAAAAATTTGAAGAATAGTGCATCAACAACACAACTTTATACAAGAAATGCATCGAGGCTATTACATTGTAGGAGCTAATCCATTTCCCATTACACAAACGGTTTCTTCTTCTAATCGCAAGAGCTTTGCAAATGTCAGATAGAATCTTCAACACGGTGCATAGCCAATGAATAATGTTTGTAAAAACATAATTCATATAATAAAGTAGAAATTTAACATTATTTTCTATGATAAGAATAAAGTTAAAAACAACTAAGAACATTTGTCATAAAACTTTGTAAAGATAGAACTAGGCTATCATAAATTATAGTGTTTTACAGAATTAGTATATAAGTTGTGTAAATTAATAAAACCAGGTCGTGTATTTAAATAAATTAAAGGATTAGTATCCAAGTTGTGTAAGTTAATAAAACTAGGTCTAATAAGGAATTCAAATAAGATATAAAAAATTGAGGATGAACATGTGTGAATTCAGATAAGATATAAAATATAGAGGAGGAACATGTGTTTTTTATTGGGAGTAACAAAATCCTGTATATTAAGAAAAACCTTATTGTGAAAACTCTACATAATTTTATTACTTTCACACTTAGAGATATTTGTTAATAACTTGTAAGAATAAATTTAGAAAATTAGTATATAAAGAATTTAAAAGATTACTAAAACTTATAATATAAAATTTAGAAAATTAGTATTTAAAGAAATTAAAAGATTATGTCTCATAAGGAAAATTAGGTAAAGGACCTCCAACAAAGATATAAGGAATTGAGGAAGATCACGTACACATTCAATTTCAATTTATGAAAATGATTCGTTAACATGGTGGGTATAACAAGGGTTGAAAATAAAACTAATAAAGTCCTGAATGTGGGGGTGATAAATATGTGTGGAGTGAGAAGATGTGAAATATATAGGTGTGTGGCATCTGGGGATATCGCAATCGCAAATCACTTCACACAATGTGAAAAGTGGCTAATGAAAAAGGCTTTCTACTAAGTGATTTTGAAGCATAGTGCATGAGCAACATAATTTTATATGAGAAATGCATTAAGTCGGCGTTTTACAATTGCATAGTAACTCAGCATGTTAGTTTTAGGAACATGTGATATTTCTTAAACATATAGTTGGTGCAAAGAAATTTGTATATGGTGATACCATAAACATGTAACTATTGCAAAGGTGAAACTTCGATGCTTGTAGTTTTATAACTAAACACCATGTCAAATTTGACAGTTTTAACAGAATGACAGGTGTGGGAGCTATGCTATATGGTTGTGGAGGAAAAATTGAATTGACCTTCTCCTAGAGTCTTGGCCTTGCCTTGAATAATCAAGCAGGTCATATTTACTTTGCAAAAGTGGTAAGTAACTTCATTTGTTTTTTTGCAAAATTGGAACAAATTAGGGTGCCATATATAAATTGGTTGTCATGTGAATTACCTTTGTTGTTAGAATCGCTAGAGCGGAACCATTGGGAATGCCAAATTTCATAATTAGAAACTACACGATAATTAGCCATGGATTGTTCGCGCAAGGGCTTAAAGTAATTGTAGTAAGGTGTTGGATTCACTGTGGATATACGTGTGCAGACTCTATGTAATGTGAAACGTGGGTAAGTAAAAAGTATTTCGACCAAGAAATCTTGGAACCATAGTGTGTTGAAAAAATAATTTTATTCAATTTTGGATAGTCAACAAACATCAAGATTAAAGTGTTAACTTTTTAGATATGTATATGCATTTAGGAATATACGTATATTAAAAAATAAGTAGATAAAGCGAACAAAACATTCTTAAGCATATGATTAACTTAAAAAATATTGTTAAACATATATATCTTTCCTCTAGATATATCTTCCGCAGAGACATATCTTCTGCATGTTTGCATAGCCATATCTCCAAGAGAGTGAAGACTTGGTCTAATTTGAACCCTTGTCTAGATAATTCATATTAGAAAACATGTTGCATTGTTTCACATTTCAACTTTGCACTTCCAATCGTTCAATAGAAGGCATATTGTCCAACAATGTAATTTGCATGATAAGTGGTTGAATTTTGGAAAAAGAAAATTCTAGTACTTCATCAGTTGTGCAGAGGGTTTTATTATGACCATATCTATGCATTTTTAATTAGTAAATAATTCTAGTTCAATCACTTAAAAAACAACTACGTTGTTTTTTTATGTAATTTATTTACTAAGTGATCGTTGTGCGAGGATACAACTGTGTGCAGGTGCGGAAGCCATATGTGTGCAGACTATGTGTCTCTATTGAAGATGTAATTTATTTAATAATTGTTCTTTGTGCGGGGATATACCTGTGTAGAGGTGCAGAAGCTATATATGTTCGGAAGAAATATAGTTTTTGCATGATGCAAATTAAAATGTTGTCAATTGATTAATATGATTTTCTTGTTGCACACACAATTGTTGTTTGTCATGGATTCACAGTGTGCTACATATACAATATATATGGATCGAGATGATTCATGCAATGTGAGTGCCCAATTATGTGTCTCAAATGTGTCAGGTTGTCGAATGAATGAAATAGAGGGGATCCCAGTCCGACAAGCACCCATGGTTGGACATGGATCCTCATGCCATCAGGGATGCCTAGTTTCACAGAGAATCCTAGCCAGGAAGGATCAAATAGCCATGCAAGGGAGTTTAGTGGAATAAAACTGTATCCACAAATTTAATGTACTTTTTTAATGTTTCAAATCTTAGTGATTTAAAATTGTTCAAATATAATGAAGAAGAACCTTGGAAAACAAGGAGATCTAGTTAGAATAGAAAATTGTTAAATACATCTATATCTAGTGAGGCCAGAGATGACAATCATTTGCAAGTGGTGCTCAAGTTGATCCATTGCATGATGGATCAATGCAATCTTTTTCTAGTGATGATTTTGGGGCAAGTTTTTTGGTGAAAATTTGAACATACAAATGAGAGAAAAGGAGATTTGTGCAAAGAACAAAAATTTGTCAAACATGTGTATAGCTAACGGACTCATGGGAGCACTGGTGACCAAGGAGAAGGAGGTAGCTAGTTATCTATATACAACTTACAACCTTATAAAAGAATTCATAAGTACATTGGTTTTACACCAACTAACATAGATAGTTGTGCAAGGATATAGTTGTGCCTGGATATACTTTTGTAGAGGTGTCGACAAATCTTCAACGAAAAAGTATCTGCACATAAGTAGTAGTGCATTGGACATTACAATATTAAATAATTAATTATTTAATATTAAATAATTAATAACTAATTAACAAATAATATCAAATAATTAATAAATAATTTATTATTTAATAAGTTTCACTTTGCATATTGCACATTGCATATTAATAAATAGTTATTAATATTTTAAATATTTGTATAGGACTATATTTAAAAAATTAAAATAATTTTTTACACTAGCTAGCAAACATACTTGCGAGGGGATATGTGGACAAATTTTCAAAGAAAATGTCTCTGCACATAATCGGTAGTGCACTGCAACATTGAACATATGTCGCAACAGGTGCATGTACGAGTCTCAAAGTTCTGATGTACCAATATGACTATATTAAATAAATTAATTGATTATTAATAGATTGATTATTTAATAAATTGCACATTGCATATTGCGCATTGCACATTAAATAAATAATTATTAATATTTTGATTATTTGTATAGGACTATATTTAAAAAAAAAAAAAAATAGACCAACTAACAGACATACATGTGCGAGGATATATCTATGCGGACAAATCGTCAGAGAAAAAGTCTCTGCACACAAGCAACAGTGCATTGCACATTGCAATATTAAATAATTAATATTAATTAATTATTCGTTATCAAATAATTAATAAATAATATTAAATCATTAATAATTATGTAATTATGTAATAAATGACATGCATTGCACATTAATAAATAATTATTGATCATTTAATCATTTGTATAGGACCATATTAAAAAAAAATTACACCAATTAACTCACATAGTTATGTGGGGATATACTTGTTCAAGAATATTGTGTGGAGGTGTGGACAAACCATCAAAGAAAAAGTCTTTGCATATGAAGTAGTGCATTGTACATTGAAATATTGAACATATGTTGCAACAGGTGCATGTACGAGTCTCAAAGTTTCGATGTACGAGTACATAACCAATCTATGTATTTTATTTACTAAGTGTTCATTGTCCTCAAGATGTATAATTAAATTTTATTAAATCAATAATTAAATTTTATTAAATTAATAAATAATTATTAATCTCTTAATTATTTGTATACCACTCTATTAAAAATAAATAAAAATCATTTTTACACCAACTAACAGACATACCTATGCAGAGATATATATGTGCAGAGGTGCTGACAAATCGTCAAAGAAAAATTCTTTGCACATAAGGAGCATCGCATTTCACATTGCAATATTGAATATCTTCCACAACGGGTGCATGTACAGGTCCCGAACTTCCAATGTACAGGTACATAATGAGTGTATTTTATTTACAAAGTGTTCGTTGTTATAAATATGTATAATTAAATTTTATTAAATTAATAAATAATTATTAATATTTTAATTATTTGTATACCACTATATTAAACGATTTTAAAAATTGTTTTTACACCAACTAATAGACATACCTGTGCAAAGGTGCTGACAAATCGTCAAAGCAAAAGTATCCGCACATAAGAAGTAGTGCATTGCACATTGCAATATTGAGCATATGATGCAATGGGTGCATGTACGAGTCTCGAACTTCCAATGTACAAGTACGGAATGGGGTCTCCACTCAATGAACCTATGACATATCGCGTTCATTTGTGGGATGTTAAAAAATACCCCTAATTTCACTAGATATTGATAAATATCTCCCCAAATACTTTTGTTTAACTCCCCTCCCAATACATTTCTCCAATAAAAAAACTATATTTTTACTAGATATCCCTTATTTTTACCAAATACCCCTTTTTATACCCCACAATACCTATAAACCCCCTCATACCATAC
>JASDQU010099857.1:631195-670821 GCA_032191745.1 Picea mariana
TTATTGACTCTATTTTTCATAATTTAAAAACCCCCTTTATGAATGAACGTGATAAGATATTGATCAATAAGGTGAAGCCATCATAAGGTACTGAACAAGTGTATTCTATTTACAAAGTGGGTACGAAACGAGTTTATTTTATTTACGAAGATTTTGTTGTCTTGAAGATGTATAATTAACTTTTATTAAATTAATAATTAACTTTTATTAAATTAATAAATAATTACTGCTATAACATTCAATAATTATTGATATAACATTTGTAACTATTAGACTCATTGTTTACTGTGTAGAGGTGTCAAATCTATATGTGTAGGGACTATATGTATGTTTTGAAGATGTATTTTATTTACTAAGTGTTCACTATGTGGGAATACACCTCTCCGGAGGTGCGGAAGCAATATCTGTGTGGACTATATGTCTTTGTCGAAGATGTATAATTTACTTTTATTAAATTAATAATTAACTTTTATTTTTAATATACATATATACATTAAAATCATTGTGTTAAGTGTATACATATTTTACTAAGTTTTACTACATTGTACCAGAACCACTAAGGTGTAGAACTGCAAGTTCCAATGTGCAAGAGGACCGCAATGCAAGTATGCTAGAGAATTGGTAACAATTGTCTTCAAAATAATTGAAAACAGACGGAATGTCCATTATACCAGGAAAAAAAACTATACAAAGTGCAAAAGACATGTTGAGCTTATGCATTTACTACAAGGGGGGTTCAAACAATAATCTCATATAAACTCAAATCACAATGCACGAAGATTAACATGGAAACCCTTGCGGGAGAAACCCACAAAAAAAGTATCTGTGTAAATGTTTGTAGGCACCAACCTACTATTACAAATATTGTAGGAACCAACCTACTATTACAAATATTGTAGGCACCAACCTACTAGAGACACCAATATCCTAAATTGAGCACCAACTCAACAAGATGTAGGAACCAACCTACTGGAGAAACCAATATCCTCAACTGAGCACCAACTCAATAATATATGTGTAGAAACCACTCTGTGATATTCATACACATAATACTTTTGACTTCACCTGCAGGCTTCATTCCATAGACAATCCTTCAAACCCTAGTAAGTTTCATGGCATCATTCCCAAAATTTAATCACTAACACTAACATTGATTGACTACAACATCCACTCACAACAACATCTACTCTTGGTAACATCACAACCTCATGGGAACATCACAACCTCATAGCATTGCACACAGAATCATTACAACCTCACGCCAACAACACAACCTTATAACATACCATGAGAATAAGAAAGACCCAAAGAAATTCCCTTAGACCTCTCTTACACACCTCTAGATCCCAAAGAGACACCCCAACACCTTTAGCATAGCTCATACTTGATCTCTTGCTTGGTTGCACTAAAAATGTGAAAATCCATCCTATATTTATAGTAATTTTGTCCCCACTTTCCAGACTGGCCTGTAAACATTGATTGAGCCGACCTCAATTTTACAACTGGGTTGTCAGATGGAAAAATTCATATCTCCTCATTCCTAGAAAGTTAGATGGAATTCCATATACTGTTGGAAAGGTCTCAAAATAATATTTCCAACCATATAACTTGTGCTCACATTTGAGATAGGTATGTAGGGTAAAAAGTCCTTCAAATATAGGGTATTCAAATTGACCAAAAACAATACTTTCAACAATCTCCATTTTGCAATATTTATCTTGTGCGTATGTAGGATTTTAATATTTATCTTGGACATCTCGTAGGCTCCCCCTGTATTTTAAATCAATGTCAATAATATTTCCAATAATATCCTCCTATGTCATTGATGGCATCCCTTATTCAATTCTGATATTCCCCCTATCTGAAACTTTCCTTGTGTCTGCAATTATTCCTCTATCTACAACTTCTCCCCCTTTGACATCAATGATAAAGGATTTCTCACCCTAAGCTTGTGTGTCCCTTTACTAATGATATGAACGAGATATCACTCCTAGATTTTGTTCCATACAACACTTTCCTTATTTGACTTCATAGAGTATGTATACATCACTTGAGGTTCTAATTACATTTTCCACCAATCTTCTTGAAGTTTATCTTCCTTATATCACACCCTTTAGAATGAAATGTAAGTTTGTAGCCTTGATCACACATTTGACTGAAACTTAGAATATTGTGCTTTAACCCTTCAACATACAGAGAATTTTGTGTCTTAGTCTTTCTATTATCAAGACTAACAATACATTTTCCAACTATTCCTGCAGAGCCATTATTTCCAAAAGTAACCCTCCCTCCTTTTTCTTCCTTCAAGGTGAGAAATTTTGTTTGGTCCCATATCATGTTTTTGGAACGTCCACTGTTAATGTACCATTGGTTCCTATTGGTTGTGGAGCCTGATTATCTTCATGATTCAAAGATATATTTTCAGCCACGTTTGGACCCCATTACCTGACGAGGGGATTTCCCCCCCACATCTCTCACCAAGGGGGTCTAGGGGGGTGGAGAGAAATTTTGGAGCCCCCCTAGTGGGGGTATGGGGCAATGCCTCCGAAGAGAATTTTTTGGGAAAATTTCCTTGTAAAATATTGTAATTGCATAGTCAATCTGGATTGTCCATTATAAGGTCCTAGATCTAATAGTAGAAGTTATGTTAGGGATTTTTTCCCTATAATACAACCCTCTTTTATGAGAGAATTGTATTGCGGTTGTGTATGTGACTAGATATTGTATTTTGGGAGAGGATATTGGGAGAGAAAGAAGAGGAATTTATAGCGGGTATGTTGTAGGTTGTATCCCTTCATTTCTTGGATAATGATAAAGGAAGGACTTCACAATTTCTCTAGTGGATGTAGCCCACACTGGGTCAACCAAATATATATGTGTCTCTATTGTGTTGTGTATCTTCCGTGTTTTATTTACGTGTTTGTTTTATTTTGTTTCTCTGTGGTCTTGTTTTTCTAACAACTGGTATCATAGAAAAAGGTAACTCGCATGAAAAGAGGGTTCCTAGATCGAGTGGAGAAATGGTGGAAGATGGAAATTTTAAGGTTGAGAAATTTAACAGCCAAAACTACCAGTTATGGAAGATGAAAATGAAATACTATCTATATCAGAAGGATATGTTCTTATCGTTGGAAGGAAAAATAAAGGAAATATATATAGTGGCATGTCATCACTCTTGCGATGAAATTATGGATTTGTCGCAAGAGCGACAATAACCATTGACTGTTACACTATTTGATAAATTCAATATTGACCGTTATACTCTTTGACAAAGTCAACATTGATTTGGTCAACGTTCATCACAAGAGTGACGATAACCATTGACCATTACACTATTTGATAAATTCAACATTGACCATTATACTCTTTGACAAAGTCAACATTGATTTGGTCTATGTTCGTCGCTATTGCAACGAAAAAAATATCTATAAATATTTTGCGAATTAAAGATGTTGCAACAATCTTGATATAATGACGACGGTTCAGAAAGGGTATTTTTATGCAGAAGAATGTCACAAAATATTAGAGGTGGGAAAAAAAGTAAAGAGGGTAAAAAGGGTGATTGTAGATTTTATTTCCCTTGCAAAAGATGGTGCACTACACGTCCCATAAGAATTTTAATAGCAACAGCTAAAAACCATTGTAGGAAATATGGGTACATTGATGGTGGATCGAATGAATATTGTCTTGTGGTAATTATTAGTTATATATTCATTATTTGTTTTTATATTGTCGATTTTATATATATAATTATATATGTGTATATATATTGTTGGAATATTTTTTATACACACTAATTTTGCATGATTGTTTGCAATTATAAAGTTAGAGCTACCCTCTAACTTTTTGCAGAATATTGCCCCAAGTAGTAGTAGAAATGATGTTGTACAAGCTGAGGAACATGATCAAGCAAATGAGGATCTCATGGAAGAAGATGATGGGACAAATCAAGTTAATGATCCCATGGAAGAATATGTGTTGAAATATTGTAACTGCAAAGAGTATTGTATTTTATTATTGATGTATTATTCATTAGATCAATCCCCTTTTGTGGATTGATCATGTCGGGCATTGTAAATGACCAATACCCCTTTTGTGGATTGGTCAAACCCTAATTGTAACATGTTAAATGAGAAGTCGGCCCCCAGAATATATTAAAGTGGTTATAACCACCCAGAATGAGAAGTTGGCCCTGCCAATGAAATGACACCTTAGTTCAACACCTGCCAGATTGTATAAATAAGAGAGGCCAGCAACTCATTTGTTCACTCACTCACTTGTTCATCAGAGTGAAAGTTTGGAGTTGCAGTTGGAGAAGAAGGAAGAGAGAGAGAGAGGCGCATACAAGGGAGAGGACTTTCTATATTGTTTGGGTTATTCTCTTGGCATTGTATTGACTATCTATATTAAGGAAGTTTTTGCTGGGTTTTCTCCCCCATGAGGGTTTCCCAGGATAAATGATGTGTCTCTTGTGATTATGTATTTCTCAGTGATCCTATATATGCTATGGTTATCTAGTGAATTCAAAAGAAACATAATAATAGCTTAAAATCTAACATGGTATCAGAGCTAAGCTGAAGAGAGCATCTTTCACAAGAAGAAGAAAAATGCCATTGTTGTCGTACATGAAAATTAGGGATTTTTATTGAAGAAGATTTTCAACCTTAAAACCATCTAGAAAAGTATGCCAAAACCCAAGGAATTATTTGGCACCTTCAGCACACCTTTTCAATGGGTAGATCTCTCGAAAAGTGAAACCCTATTTTTCACCGGTACTAGAAAACCAGAAGTACCAGAAATCCAAAAGTACCAAAAGTACTAGAAAACCAGAAGTACCAGAAAACTAGAAGCACCAATCCAGAAATCCGTTGGTCAAGTTTGAGGGGGTAAAATTTGGATTTTCATAAATCTAATTGCACCATCTTACTCACCTCAGCTCAGCGCATCTATCCCCTGGATTAGAATTTCAAAATTTGAAGTTTGAAAAATTAGGGTTTCCTCATAAAACCCTAAGTTGCAGTTGCAGTTGTAGTCTCAGAATCAGTTGCAGTATCAATTGCAGTTGCAGTATTAGTTGAAGTATTAGTTGTAGTACCAATTGCAGTCACCCTTGAAGTTTTTAAGAGTTGGTAATTATTACCGCTGCTACCAGATGGTCCCACTACCTGCAAATTCTATCTGAGGTATGTACCCACATATGTTTAGATTGTTAAGATTTAAAGGGTATTTGTAGGAGAATGGATCTCTTGCCATATATCCAGAAGGATCTCAAGATCCAGCACATTTAGAGGAATAATGCAACCCAGGATTGATTATTCTGATATGCATCTATTTGTTATGACATTATTTTCATCTAGATTGCATGTTGAAGCTATGACCATCATACTAACCTTTGGTCAAAATTAAAGTCAAGGTATTAGATGGATTAAATTTGAGATCATAGAGTTTATTCTCTAACCCAACCTTCTGTCAAGATAGCATATTGTCCTAGTACAGAAGACAGGTTGAAGAAAGCACTTCTCATCTTGAGTGAAGGAGACTTGGAAGAAAAGAAACACACTCATTCTTGAGAACAAAACTCCAGGTTCCAGGTTTGATTGATTAAGTTGATAAGATTCAAAATGTGCAAGTGTCAAGAAAACATTATAGTTGAGGTAGAAGTCTTTGAAGAGTATTATACTTGGTAGCATGTGAGCATGTTGAGATAAATTCTTAATGTAACAGATACAACTAACATCTCCTCTAGGAGAAACTTCTTGTGTTGATTCCAGGTTACCATGGAGGAATGTTTGATCACAACACTAGAAGAGTGTTGACCTCATATCATATTGTATTTCTTACTTTTGATCTTTGCTTCAAACAGGTCACAAGTGATAGCTCTAAAGGATCTACTGTGATGATTATGTGTTTCTTTGTTTTGTCTATTATTATCAAAAGAGCATTATTCTTTCTTGTTGTTTTGTTGACCTTGTTCAGGTCACAGGTGATAACCTTGAGGAAGCTATAGTGAAGGTTGCAGAAGGCAACATATTAGATGAGATATGAATCAGACTATGTACATGACCATATACATTCATGTACCAAAGAAGATGAAGAAGAAGCTATCTTTTGAGATTCAGAGTATCTCATATGAAGATTAATTATACGGAGCAGAAGGCTCCAAAGATGACTGAACATTAGAACAAGAACTCATAGCAGAATTGTTCAAAGGTTAGTGAAGCCACCTTGACCAAAAGCAGAACTTGTTTGAATCCTGACTCGGTTTTTCATATTTAGACTTGGTATTCAACACCAAGTGTACCTTGTAAAGAGATGATGAAGTCCTTGTAGACTCAGAAGAAATCAAGGATAAGCCTGATCTCAGAAAGGATCAAATGGAGAGACAACTTTCAGGATTGGGAGACAGATGACATGAGAAGACTAGATCGTAACTTCAGAGACTCCTAGAAGATATTAAATTTTCTAGAAGATTCCCTTGTTTCAGCGACAAAGAAGGAAGCCAGTCAGAAAGACTAGGATATGGATTCTTCCATGAGACTAGAAGAGAAGTCAGTATTGACTTCCAATATTGATCTATACAGATCAAGCATGTTGCAGATGTACAAAGCTTGATGTGTGTCTAAGAGGATTCTCCCAGCAAGAGGGAGAAGATTATGACGAGACACTTACTCCAGTTATTGAAGAAATAGTTCCATTATTTATGAAGATAACCAGAACAACCATGATTCATATATAGTATGAGATGCAGGGGGAGAAATACCCATATTTAAAATCAAGTGTCAGTTGTTGCATTGCATTAGTTGGGTCATGAAGACATGAATACAATGAAAGATAAAGTTACCTCCATGAAAGAATAAGAGCTAGCTTCAGTATCAGTTATTGAGCCACTCTTAGTTTCAGATGAAACTGGTGTCATGATAGAATAAGAGGAGTTACTCTCATATTTTAGCAGCCACAGTGAGGATGAAGCAATCATTCTCAGCCACAAAGCAGCTGTAAGTGCAGAGCCCTAGATTCCATAAGGAACAGTTGCAGAGAGAGTAGAGGACATACTCCCAGACAATGAGACAGATAGTGCCTTGCAGAAAGCACATAGAGATAGCACATGTTTGTGCAGATTGAGTTGCAGCTAAGCAAGTGTACCAGATTGATACAATGTAACGTGAAAATTTGGTTTGAATATTGAATATAGAAAGACTCAGGTTTGCAAGTTGAAGGAAGCTTTGTACATATTGAAGCAAGCTCCTAGAGCTTGATTTATAGTTTCTTAAAGAGATTGAGAGTTACCAAAGAGTAAAGTTGATTCTAACCTTTATCTCAAGGTTATGAATGATGAGCCAGTGATGTTACTACTATATGTAGGTGATGTATTCTTGACAAGATAAAGAAAATCTTATCACAGATTGCAGAGGAAGATCACTACAGAGTTTGATGGAAGATCTAAATGCATTATCTCTTAGGTCCTGAACTTTGGCAGAGCACAAAGAAGATCTTCCTTAACCAAGGGAAGTATGCAGTTAAAATGAAGAGGTTTGACATGTTGAAATGTAAATCCATGAACACGCCCATGGAAACAAAGTTGAAGCTCCTAGTAGACACCTCATTAGAATTGGTTGATGCTACCCTGAACAGACAGATTATTGGTTCAGTGATGTATCTGACGAATACTAGGATAGAAACATGTTTTGCCTTGAGTCAGTATCTGGTAGAACCCAGACGTGTTCACATTGTTGCTGCAACATATGATGAGATACCTTAAGGGTACGTTGGATTTTGGTCTCTATTATACTAAAGATCATGACTTCAGAGTGAGTGGTTACACTGATTCATATTGAGCTAGAAGTGTTTCTGATAGAAAGAGCACTTCAAGATGTTGTTTTTGTCTTAGGTCAGCCATGAATTCATGGCATAGTAGGGAGAAATTCATCATTTCTCTGATCACAGCAAAAGAGGAATACATTGTTGCATGTTCCACCAGTTGTGAAGCCATATGGCTTCAAATGTTGTTGACAGATCTATTTGATTTTGATATGGAAGCCACCATGATCCTATGTGATAACCAGAGTTGTATAAATATGATGGATAACCTTGTGTTCCATGATGAGTCGAAGAACATAGAGATCCGGTATCTCTTCATTCGTGATATGTTACAGAGAGGAGCCATAAAACTCCAATATGTTAGCACGGATGAACAAGTTGTTGATTTGTTGATCAAGCCTCTATCTCATGTAAAGTTTTATCACTTTCAAGATAAGCTTGGTATAGTCCGAAAGGAAATCCCTCGAAAGGGGGAGTATTGTTGATGTGTCATCTTAATTGTTGTGTTGATGTGCCATCTTAATTGATGTGATGATGTGCCAGCTTAATTGTTGTGATGATGTGCCATCCTAGTGTTGTGATTATATCTTCATGTTGATGATATGTCAGCCTTGTGTTTTGATGATGTGTCAGCCTTGTGTTGTGATGATGTGTCAGACTTGTGTTGTGATGATGTGTCAGCCTCGTGCTATGATGATGTTCCAGCTTAAGTGTTGTGATGCCAGCCTCATGCTGATGACATGCCAGCCTCATGCTGTGATGATGTGTCAACCTCGTGTTGTGATGATGTGCTAGCCTTGTGCTGTGATGCTAGCTTCGTGTTGATGATATTGTGTAGCCAACTTCATGTTGTGATGCCAACCTCGCGCTGAAGACTCTCGGCCTAGTGTTGATGTTGATGATGCTCCATCCTTCATGCTGTGATGTTGTTGTTGTTGATGATGGTCCAGCCTTTGTGCTGTGATATTGTTGTTTTTGATGTTGTATTATCCTTGTGTTGTTATTGATGATGATGATGTATTAGTGTTATACTAATCCATGTTGATTTAGTTCATGATGATGATGCCACTTCAGCTTCTTGTTGAAGTTGATGATGATGATGCCACTTTAGCTTATTGTTGAAGTTGATGACGATGATGCCACTTCAGCTTCTTGTTGAAGTTGATGAGGATGATGCCACTTCAGCTTCTTGCTGAATTTGATGATGATGATGCCACTTCAGCTTCTTGTTGAAGATGATGATGTTGATGCCACTTCAGCTTCTTGCTGAAGATGATGATGATGATGCCACTTCAGCTCCTTGTTGAATATGATTATGATGATGATGATGTTATTTCATATTTCTTGTTGAATATGATGATGTTACTTTAGCCTCATGTTGAAGATGATGATGAAGTTACCTTAGCCTCATGTTGATGAGGATGATGATGCCATTCCAGCTCCCTGTTGTGAATGATGATATTGTTGATAAGAAAAACTTTTGATGATTTATAGATATGCCAGTCAATGTTCCAAGATGTTGTTGATGATGTTTCCCTCTCTCTCGTCAGATGTTGTTGTAGAATACCCTTCTCGTCATGGGGGAGTGTTGAAATATTGTAATTGCAAAGAGTATTCTATTTTATTATTGATGTATTATTCATTAGATCAATCCCCTTTTGTGGATTGATCATGTTGGGCATTGTAAATGACCAATGTTATCGCATAGTTTGTATTTATGGTAATAGGTCAAAAGATAAAGGGATAAATTAGCGTAACAGGAACCAATCCCATCCAATGTCACCTCAATGGGATGGTTCTTTCTATTCTGGGTGGTAAGGCCCAAGGGAGACGTCCCTGGTGACCTATAGCTTTGAGAAGGTGAAGGATGATAAGGAAAAAGTGTAAATCCCCCCTCACAAGTCACCACCGAGCAGAATATTCAGCTAAACAGCGAATAATAAGAAGTAACCAAAGAAGAAGAAAAGCACATGTCTGGGACAAAGCAACAAGAAACTTATACGTGCAAATCTTGGTTAGTACTTCATATATCAAAGATCATCTTCTAATTCAACAGATAAGCAATTATAACAATAAACATTAACGAAGTCAATGTTTGTCAATATAGAAATGAAATAATATCACTCCACCAATAAATACCAAAATGATGTAGCAATCAATATATCCAATCAATCCTTCATTCAATAAATGCTTTAGACACCATTCAATTGCTTATAAGGAAAAACGTTGTTGCACAATGATGATAATAGCCAATGATGACGGTAGCAATAGGACTAGGGTTTCAAACCAAAAGGTATTTTGAGAGTGTTTAGGATCAAGTCTTTCAGCGCTGGAGGGTTAGGTCAGTGCCTTAGGGTTTAATGGAGTCAATAAGAAGGACGCAAGAGTTGAAGGAGGGTGACTAAAGACTAGAGGGAAGGGTTCTGAAGTGCTACAATAGCAGGGCTTTAGAAATGAAACCCTAGGGGGGAGAGGCTCACTCTGGTGTTTCTAAAGCAAGGCCTTGTGCTCTCTCCTCCTTCTTTAGATCAAACTGGAAAAACGGCTATTTGAAGATAAAGCAAAGACAACCAAAGCATGAGGGTTTGAAGAGGCAAGGTGTTGCTATAGCAAGGCCTTTTCAGCAAACCCTAGAATGGTACAGCCCTGGTGTAGAAGAACTAGGCCAAGGACTCCTCACTCTCTTTGGTTTTTGGATAGTACGACTAGCTCAGGGAGAAGAAGAAATGAGAGTGTAGCTATGGCTAGGCTCTCTCTTCCTTCTTCAATGGCTAAAAATTTCTCTATCAGGGGACATGAGACAAGGACCAATTAAATGTGCTTGTCACATAGGGTTTTGATTCAGCAAATTTATAAGTAATGTGCAAGAAATTTAGACTACAACCATTCAATAAGAATTTTTGCATAAAAAACACTTACAATTCATGAAGAAATAACCATGCAAACCCTAGTTGTAAAACCTTCCTTCAAGAGAAACACCATAAATGCCAAAAAAGATCTTCCTTCAACAAGTGCACCTCTCTTAAATCAGCCAAAAACCCCAATAGGGTGCTAAAATAAGACCTCACTAATGAGTGAGTGAATGAATGATGATAAAATGAGAGTCAAAACCCTCAATATATAGTGTATCAATGACCTAATTTAACTTTTTAGGTCATAAAAAAGGCCGACAAGGCCAAAATAACAAAATAATATTGTTTTACATTAAATGTTCATTTTAAAACCCTAATTGAGAAAAAGGTGAGACATCACCCCTTCTAAGGGAGACGTTAGCCCCTTTTTAGGGAAAATGCAGTAATAAAGAGGAAAATGTTAGCCCTCTTTGGGCCTCTCCATTATGCCACTCGTGCCAACTGCCCTGTCAAACTGCCACATGCCCAAGATGATGTCATGAGCCCATAGGTGACGTCTTGGTCCATCCAGGGCAAACGTTTCACTGGAAGTGGGTCAATCCCCCTAGGCCGCGCTCTACCCAAAGTGCCTCTGATGGAACGTCCTCTTCTTCTCTGGTGCAAAACCCTGATCAACCATCGTCCTATGTCTGCCCTCTGATGGGGTCTCAGCATCCATCTGGTGAGCTCTTCATCCCCATGGAGGTCCGAAATGATCATCTCCCCATGTGTACCTGGTTCAAATGGTACCTATCCATCAGGCATGGTCCTGCACATCAAAAGCTACGCCCTCCATGGGATCATTATTCATAGGGATCATAGCAATTTCAATCACATTTCATCACCAATATTATTAAACATATGCATAAAACCCCTAATATATCTATCAGTAGCTCAAAGACATTACAAAAACCTGCAATACAAGATTGGAGAAAATGACAAGACGTCCTATTGGGCTAGTATCCTTGAGAAAAGGAAAGTTTCCAAGAGGATTTCATCCAAGCCATGTAAGTGAGGTGATGTGGCTAGGGGATGTCCAGTCGTGTGGGTGAAGTGAGAGCCAAGGATGCATAATGTTATCTGTGGGTGCCTTTGTAGAAGGCGAGTTGTACCTGTCATGGATGCATATTTTTCCAAGCCCGTTCTTGCCTTTATTCTTTTTTAGCTTTATTCTTTTATTTTCTCTTTCTTCTTCTTTTTCTTTTTACTCAAGAGATAACCAGAGGACACTGCCTTGGCATGGTGACCAGAGCTGACAGTGTTACCCACAAGTACTTTCACAGAGATGAGAAGGTTGGCTCGTGATGAGACCCCCTTTCCCTTGTCCATGCAACCAAAGGTCACTGCCCTAGCATGGTAACCAGATGGTGGCAATGTCATACTGTTAGATACTCTGATAGGTTGGCTCGTGATGAGACCCCCTATCCTCTGACTAGGTCTTGTTTGTTATTTTCCGGGTCCCTCTTGTTTCTTGCTGAGAGGCCTTTTATTGCCTTCTCGGGGATCCCTAGGCGAAGCATCTCGAGGTTTCATTATTAGGCTTTTATCTTTTACTATTTTCTTTTACCTTCTGGGCCTTTAGCCCCTTCTTCCCATGAGATAAGGTGCAATCCTACAAATAGGTCAACCCAATGCCAAGACAAGGGGAATGGAATAAATGAGTGGGAGATAAGATGAAACAGTGGTGCTATGATGGGAGGGGATGGTGGATTTTTTAGAAATCCCCTCAATGGAAAACCAAGACCTATGGGCACAAGCTTTCTAGGGCATCCTATCAATTTCCCCAAGCATGGTCAAGTGGGATAATGTAAGATCCAAGAAGTTGTTATAGATAAAAGGAATCAGATGCATATATTTAAAGGTTTCAATGATCAAAAGTGACACATACCATGATACCTGGACCAATTACCTCATGGAGCAAGAACCTCTTCTGATACAAGACCAAGCTGATGGTGATGGATGTTGTTGTTGCTGACAAGACAAAGCTGATGGAAAAAGAAAAAGATGGGCCCTCCAGGGCCATGCTCAGGTCAATCCTGCTCTCGGCACTCCATGTCTAGGATTTGTGGGCCTCAAGACATGATCTTCTAGTTATCCCTAAAATTGGGGATAACATCTGGCTCCAACTCGGGGACATGTGCTCACCGTAGAGCGCATGAGAACCTCAGCATCTATGGCATAACCTGCAGACCTGCTCAATCTCGATAGGGGCATTAGTAACAAAAATGGGGCGGTAATGCCACCCCAGCATATATATATATATATATATATATAAACTGAAATAAAACAATCAACAATGCAAATGTGAAAGAAAACTAACATGAAATGCAAATGGTATAATACACGAATACAAAATGCCTATTTACCTACACTTACCTGTGAAATTAGGTCCCCCCACCTTGGTGTGGTTTGAGGAGGTGCCCGCTGATAGGTAATGGGCACCTTCTTCCCTCTAAAGTGGATAGATAATATGAGTCGTTAACTGATTCCATTCCAACTTTGAAGGGTCCAAGCCATGACTAAGTGCTTCCTTTTACATTAGTTGGCTCTCCTTTCTGGGTATCCCACATCCATACTATGTCTCCCTCCTTGTACTTTCTGACTTTGTATTTGGTCATTCCTTGGACAACCCTGGCGTATTGTGCTAAGGGAGGGGGGTGGGCTTTTGTTGTAAAAAATTCCTATTGAGACGGGTGGATTTGTATGTCATCTTCATGTTTCTTTAATATCTTCACTGTCCCAATTTCTTTGTTTTTGAACTCATCTAGGAGTTGTTGGTATTCTTCTTTCTTGGGCCATTTGATCTGATCAAAGTCCTCTTCTGTTGCAAAGGGAATATCTTCTGGAGAATACTTTTGAAGAGTTTGTATCATCTCATTTTGTGCTTTGTTATTGTTGACGGGGTGAGTAATATCTTTCACATGGTCCCCAGTTATTGGCACATTGAGGAGATGGCCTATCATTCCATTTTTCAAAGGCAATTGCAAGAATGTGAGGTCCATCTCAAGGGTGCCACCTAACATTGCAGCAAACTTTCTAGATAACAACATCCCCCGCACATCTAGGACATCAACTACCACGATGTCAATGTGGACCATCTTCTATGGGTACTCCTTCAGGAAAAATTCAACATTCTCAACCACCCCGTGTGTGGGTATGGCTTTAGATTCAAAACCACATACATTTCTATAAGTTCGTGTGACCTTCAAACCCGAATGACTTTGAGTGACCTCATGTTGGCACCAACACCTGTATCTAACATGAAATTGTTGAGGTTCTTGCCATTCATTGCCAACGTCATGAATAAAGGAGGGTTCTCACCATATTGGACCCTCAAGTGATTAGCTTGCAACATAATAGGGGGGTCCATGGGTTCATCTGATCCCGAAAAGAAAGTGTCAAAGAGTTCCTTGATGGATGGGATCTTGATTTGTTTTCTCAGGGGGACGTTTACATGCATTTTTGATAATGCCCCTTCGAAGTCAAAGTTCAGGTCAACCTTGCCAACCTTGGATGTCTTGAGAAGAATCATTTCCAGGGGTGGGGGCTTTGCTTGATCAACAGTAGGTTGTTTCAAATTCTTTCTCCTGTACACCTGAAATTCTTGTTTCTTTATCTTTTTTCGTGATTCCTGATCCAGGTTGTTTATTACTACCATCCTTGTTGATTTGGCTGCTTCTTTCATGGCTTCATGATGTTCTTCATCTATGATATTTATCTGAGGAAACTCCATGAAACAATCCATGTTGTTGACTTGTTGATGGCCACTATTGTAAGGACACTCATGCTCCCAATGTGCTTCGTTGCATTCCAGGCACCAAGGATTTTCATAAACAATGTTTGTAGGGGCCAAAGTGTTTGGAACTTCATGCTCATTCTTTGGTTTATAAAATTGGCCCCCTTTCTGGAATTGTCCTTTGTACGGGACCCTGGGCGCCTGGGTCTCAGATGTTTCCAACTTGACAATCCAATTCATCATTTCCTCTTGATTTTTTATGATACCATCCATAGAGGCTTGTAGCTTGGCGATACTGGTACATAGATCTGAAGTAGGCTCAGCATTGTGAACTATTTTTGGTTTAGTGTCTATTCTCCCCCTAGGGTTAGCAAAAGGCTCAATCTTGGATGAAAGGAGGTTTCCCTCTATTTTAGTAGCAAGCTCTTGGGATTCTTGAATGGACTAGGGGTTTTTGTCTCTAAGAAGATACCCTAGTTGGCCATTGAAAGATCTAGTGTAAACATGGACGAGGTAGTCATCTTTCGGATGATGTCTTGTGGGAATTATTTGCAGTAAAGTCTTGAATCTGGTGTGGAACTCTCGAATGGATTCATTTTCATATTTGGCAAGGTTGTTCAGTCGGGTGAGGATCATATTAGGGTATTCTTTGACACTTCATCTTTTGAGAAAGGCCTCTTCAAGTCTATCCATGGTTTTGATGCTTCCATCAAGAAGGCTTAGGTACCAACTCCTTGAGGCATCATAAAGAGTAGCAGAGAACAACTGCATGACTAGATCTTCAGCGTCATCATTGATGGGGTGAAACTGGAAAATGCCCAAAAGTTGCTCTTCGGCACTGATTGCATCAGTACCGGTAAATTTAGGCAACCACTTCTCATACTTGGGTAGCATTTTCCTAGGGTAGCCTGGTATGGCTGACATGTCTAACGGTTTGAAAAGAGTAGATGACCATTGTCTTTGATTGTTGGTTGGGTTCGTTGTAGCAGTCTGAGAGCCATACATGATTCTTAAAGGAAGGCTCTTCCCGAAAAGTGATTTGACAACAGGAGAGTTCTTGGGAGGCTTCCTTCTGAAAGACAAAGAAGGATTATTAAACCTCTTTTAGTTTGTGGAGTCGCCAGATAGTTTACTTGAAACTATCAAAGAAAAGGGAAAATTCCCTAGTGGAGTCACCAGGTAAGATTGTAAGATAAGGCTCTTGAGGCAAGGCTTACCGAAAATATTTGTTGTTTGAGGAGAATTGACTTAGTGTTCCTCAGCAACGATGCCAAAATGTTATCGCACAGTTTGTATTTATGGTAATAGGTCAGACGAGAAAGGGAGAAATTGGCATAACAGGAACCAATCCCACCCAATGTCACCTCAATGGCATGGTTCTTTCTATTCTGGGTGGTAAGGCCCAAGGGAGATGTCCTTGGTGACCTGGAGCTTTGAGAAGGTGAAGGATGATAAGGCAAAAGTGTAAATCCCCCCTCACAAGTCACCACCGAGCAGAAGATCCGGCTAAACAGCCAATAATAAGAAGTAACCAAAGAAGAAGAAAAGCACATGTCTGGGACAAAGCAACAAGAAACTTATACGTGCAAATCTTGGTTAGTACTTCATATATCAAAGATCATCTACTAATTCAACATATAAGAAATTATAACAATAAATATTGATGAAGTCAATGTTTTTCAATATAGCAATGAAATAATATCACTCCACCAATAAATATCAAAATGATGTAGCAATCAATATATCCAATAAATCCTTCATTCAATAAATGCTTTAGACACCATTCAATTGCTTATAAGGAAAAACGTTTTTGCAAAATAATGATAATAGCCAATGATGACGACAGCAATAGGACTAGGGTTTCAAACCAAAAAAAAGGTATTTTGAGAGTGTTTAGGATCAAGTCACTTCAACGTTGGAGGCTTAGGTCAGTGCCTTAGGGTTTAATGGAGTTAATAAGAAGGACGCAAGAGTTGAAGGAGGGTGGCTAATGACTAGAGGGAAGGGTTCTGAAGTGCTACAATAGCAGGCTTCATAAACGAAACCCTAGGGGAGAGAGGCTCACTCTGGTGTTGCTAAAGCAAGGCCTCGTGCTCTCTCCTCCTTCTTTAGATCAAACTGGAAAAATGGCTAGCTGAAGATAAAGCAAATACAACCAAAGCATGAGGGTTTGAAGAGGCAAGGTGTTGCTACAGCAAGGCCTTTTCAGCAAACCCTAGAATGGTACGGCCCTGGTGTAGAAGAACTAGGCCAAGGGTGTCTCACTCTCTTTGGTTTTTGGATAGTACGGCTAGCTCAGAGAGAAGAAGAAATGAGAGTGTGGCTATGGCTAGGCTCTCTCTTCCTTCTTGAATGGCTGAAAATTTCTCTATCAGGGGACATGAGACAAGGACCAATTAAATGTTCTTGTCACCTAGGGTTTTGATTCAGCAAATTTATAAGTAATGTGCAAGAAATTTAGACTACAACCATTCAATAAGAAGTTTTGCAGAAAAAACACTTACAATTCATGAAGAAATAACCATGCAAACCCTAGTTGTAAAACCTTCCTTCAAGAGAAACACCATAAATGACAAAAAAGATCTTCCTTCAACAAGTGCACCTCTCTTAAATCAGCCAAAAACCCCAATAGGGTGCTAAAATTAGACCTCACTAATGAGTGAGTGAATGAATGATGATAAAATGAGAGTCAAAACCCTCAAAATACCAAAATTTAACTTTTTAGGTCATAAAAAAGGCCGACAAGGCCAAAATACCAAAATAATACTATTTTACATTAAATGTTCATTTTAAAACCCTAATTGAGAAAAAGGTGAGATGTCACCCCTTCTAAGGGAGATGTTAGCCCCTTTTTAGGGCAAATGCAGCAATAAAGAGCAAAATGTTAGCCCTCTTTGGGCCTCTCCATCATGCCACATGTGCCAACTGCCCTGTCAAACTGCCACATGCTCAAGATGATGTCATGAGCCCTAGGTAATGTCCTAGGCCATCCAAGGCAAACGTTTCACTTGAAGTGGGTCAATCCTCCTAGGCCGAGCTCTGCCAAAGTGCCTCTAATGGAACCTCCTCTTCTTCTTTGGTGCAAAACCATGATCAACCACCGTCCTGTCTCTACCCCCTAATGGGGCCTCAGCATCCAATGGGTGGGCTCTTTAGCCCCTTGGAGGTCTAAACTGATCATCTCCCCATGTGTACCTGGTCCAAATGGTACCTATCCGTCGGGCATGGTCCTGCACATCAAAAGCTACACCCTCCATGGGCTCATTAGTCACAGGGATCATAGCAATGTCAATCACATTTCATCACCAATATTATTAAACATATGCATAAAACCCCTAATATATTTGTCAGTAGCTCAAAGACATTACAAAAACCTGCAATACAAGATAGGAGAAAAAGACGAGACGTCCTATTGGGCTAGTATCCTCAAGAAAAGGAAAGTTTCCAGGAGGATTTCATCCAAGCCATGTAAGTGAGGTGATGTGGCTAGGGGATGTCCATTCATGTGAGTGAAGTGAGAGCCAAGGATGCATAATGTTATCTGTGGGTGCCTTTGTAGAAGGCAAGTTGTACCTGTCATGGATGCATATTTTTTCAAGCTCGTTCTTGCCTTTATTCTTTTTTAGATTTATTCTTTTATTTTCTCTTTCTTCTTCTTTTTCTTTTTACTCAAGAGATAACCAGAGGACACTGCCTTGGCATGGTGACCAGAGCTGATAGTGTTACCCACAAGTACTTTCATAGAGATGAGAAGGTTGGCGCGTGATGAGACCCCCTTTCCCTTGGCCATGCAACCAAAGGTCATTGCCCTGGCATGGTAACCAGATGGTGGCAATGTCATACTGTTAGATATCCATGAACCTAATAGGTTGGCTCTTGATGAGACCCCCTATCCTCTGACTAGGTCTTGTTTGTTATTTTTCGGGTCGCTCTTGTTTCTTGCTAAGAGGCATTTTATTTCCTTCTCAGGGATCCCTGGGCGAAGCATCTCGAGGTTTCATTCTTAGGTTTTTATCTCTTACCAGTTGCTTTTACCTTTTGGGCCTTTAGCCCCTTCTTCCCATGAGATAAGGTGCAATCCTACGAATAGGTCAACCCAATGCCCGGACAAGGGGAATGGGACAAATGAGCAGGAGATAAGATGAAACAGTGGTGCTATGATGGGAGCGGACGATGGATTTTTCAGAAATCCCCCCAGTGGTGAACCAAGACCTATGGGCACAGGATTGCTAGGGCATCCTGTCAATTTCCCCAAGCATGGTCAAGTGGGCTAATGTAAGATCCAAGTAGTTGTTAGAGATAAAAGGAATCAGATGCATATATTTAAAGGTTTCAATGATCAAAAGTGACACATACCATGATACCTGGACCAATTACCTCATGGAGCAAGAACCTCTTCTGATACAAGACCAAGCCAGTGGTGATGGATGTTGTTGTTGCTGACAAGACTAATCTGATGGAAGAAGAAAAAGATGGGCCCTCCAGGGCCATGCTCAGGTCAATCCTTCTCTCGGTACTCCATGTCTAGGATCTGTGGGCCTCGAGACATGATCTCCTAGTTATCCCTAAAATCGGGGATAACAACCAATACCCCTTTTGTGGATTGGTCAAACCCTAATTGTAACATGTTAAATGAGAATTCGGCCCCCAAAATATATTAAAGTGGTTATAACCACCCAGAATGAGAAGTCGGCCATGCTAGTGAAAAGACACCTCAGTTCAACACCTGCCAGATTGTATAAATAAGAGAGGCCAACACCTCATTTGTTCACTCACTCACTTTTTCATCAGAGCGTAATTTTGGAGCTGTAGTTGGAGAAGAGTGAGCGAGAGAGAGAGAGAGAGAGAGAGAGAGAGAGAGAGAGAGAGACGCATACTTGGGAGAGGACTTTCTGTATTATTTGGGTTATTCTCTTGGCATTGTATTGGCTATCTATAATAAGGAAGTTTTTGTTGGGTTTTCTCCCCCATGAGGTTTTCCCAGAATAAATGATGTGTCTCTTGTGATTGTGTATTTCTCAGTGATCCTATCTATGCTATGGTTATCTAGTGAATTGAAAATAAACCTAATAATAGCTTAAAATCTAACAAGATGATGGGACAAATCAAATGATCCAAGATTTTTTTGCTCAGCCGGATGAGGATGGGGACAGTGATGGTATTTATGATTAACCTCTATTAGAAAAGCCAAATAAACGACTTTATGAAGGCTCAATAGCAAATCTTCTCTGTACTACATTATTTCTAGTGAACTTAAAGGTTATGAATAATTTGTCGAACACTTGTATGACACAGATCTTAAGGTATGTAATATGTTTCATCTCATATTATACATAAATGTTGACCTTTTTTATATTTTTTTTTAGTGTTAATTAATGTGTAAAATAAGAATGCAATTTTTACGATTAATATTATTTACATTAACAAGTTATTTGTTATGTTGTAGATTGTTAGGTGAATTTTTGTTACCATCGTCAAATATTTTACCTCACAAATATCGATATTTTCATGCCATTATGAAAGACATTGGATTGGATTATCAAACTATAGATGCATGTACTAATGATCTATTGAAATTACTAAGACAACTGAGAGGGGGGGTGAATCAGTTGTTACTGTGCTTAAACAATTTTATGTCTATTAAAACATTTTTTCAATCTTCTCCAAGTGGCCATCAAGATTATACAAGATATGAACAATAGAAATAATAAACATCAATCACACATATGATATACACAGAGACAGATTTTCATGAGGAAACCCATAAAGGGAGAAAACCTCTTCTTCTTTGAATAATAGGAAATCTTTTATGTTCTGTACATCATCTATCTTTGAGAACCAACTCAAAATGAGGCTACCACTTCTATTTTACAAGTTGCAACTTGTTGAGAGAACCAACTCTCTGGTTTCCCTAGCACCCACTAGAAGGAAGCACCAACTCCCTAAGTGTTCTAGCACCAACTGGATGGAAGAACCTAATTCCACTTATACAGGCACCAACTTGCATACAGAAAACTCTGTGTTTTCCCTAGCACCACCCTGCCACCCTGTTTTCTAGCCACAACTAGATGAAGGCTACAACTTCTAGTATTCAAGAACCAACTTGAATAATAGAGGACTACATTCCTCCCTAGCACCTCCCTACCTCCTTGATTATAAATAAATGATTGAATAACCAACAATATAGATATATCAATTCTTACCACTTCTTCTATGTTCTGCAATTCTTCTTTGCTTCACTATTGTTTCGTTATGTTCATACTTGGCTTGACTTGTTGTCTCTTTCTATATGTTCTTTCTCTGTTCCTCTCATTCTCTTTGGTATGTGTACATTCTTCTCTCTTCACCTTTTCTATTATGTTCAGTGTCTGTTTCTCATCTCTGAGTTTGATCTCACACTGTGCATACTATGATTTTCCTTTCTCCCAGTTCAACTCATTTCTCCAGTAAGAACAACCAACATAACTCAGTCGAGGAATATTTCTTTAATACAATCCTTCCATTTATTTACACTTCGAATCTCCAAAGAAACGCACAAGAAACCGAATCGCAAAAAAAAACCAAGAACTACGATTCAGTTCTGCTAACTGAATTGTCACTGATCAATAGTTTGTGAAGTGAAGCAATCACCCTTCGCTCAAAATGTTGATTAATCAACACCATTGGATTAAATCTGCAAATACTTGTTGACCTTTCAAATATGTTCCTCGCGAACTTTACCTGCTCAAACTAACACCGGGCATGTTTCTCCCCACATGCCCACTTGCTGTGACCATACGCCAAACAAAAATTGTTTCGTGATTTCGCATTTCGGGTGATCGACTATGAGTCACCTCTATTTTCCCAACTCATGAAACTCTGAAGTGGAGCCTAGAAACACTAGCTCCTTCCCTTCTCTTTCACTAATGTGACCACTGGCTGTGACCATAGCCCTATTCAAAAAAGGCATTTTGTGATTTCACATATCTAATGTGGTGCCTAGCGATGTGCTAGATCCTCCCTTAATCCAACAACGATGTGACCTTAGCTATGACCATGGGCCAAACATTCGAGCGTTTTTCTACTTTGCGACTCACGATGTTGGAGGTTAGAGCACCTCCCTTCTTCTGATTCTCGAACTCCCGACTTCAATCACCTCATATCAACGGTCTGAGATTTTACGTGACTCAACGGTCATGATTACCTTCTGCATTTTGGGATTTCATGAGTTCTTGTCTGACATGGTCTGCAGCTGTCCTTGCTGACATGGATATCCTCTCATGGTACCTGTTCTTTTCTTGGATCTGACGACCCAAATTAGTCCTCGATTCAACAATAAATATCTCCTCTTTGTGAACTCGGACTTCATATCAAATCAACGGTCCATAGCCCTCTGTGATCTAACGGTCTAGATCTTATCGTGATTTATCATTTTGGATGTTTGAACGTGAGCCAACCCTAACTCTTCTAACTCCCGATATCTGAAATATTCTAAATCAATGGTTCACGGCCCTCTATGATCTAACGATCGAGATCTTATCACGATTTCGTGTTTTGCGACTTCAAAGATTAGAGCACCTCCTTCCTTTGACTCTTCAGCCAGTGAAATGTTGATCTCTCACGACGTGTCCTCTAGATCCAATGACCCATATCATTTTGCGACTGCGCATATCACGAGTTGGAGGATGGCTCTTGGCCATTATGCTCTTCACATTTATACTCGATCCAATGGTTGCTAGTCCTTCGCTCTCTGATCCAACGGCTGAGGTCTAATCTCCTCCTCTATGCTCTTTTGAGTGTCCTCATTGTTGTTCTCCTCACTGTTGTTCTTTCCATCAATATTCTTAGTGTCATCGGTGTTGTTCTTGCCATCAATGACAAGCACATTCTTTTCCTGAAAGATATACCAACAATCTCCCCCTTTGGCATTGATGGCAACCCTGAAAGGTTGCACCTACATTGATTTGCTATAGCATCCAGAAAACTAACCACAACTTTTACAACTAACTGAAAGGTTGCATCTGCACTGATTTTCTATACCATCCAGACAACTAACCACAACTTTTCTCCCCCCTTTGACATCAATGTCAAAGAAAATATGCTCCCCTTGAGTTGTTACAATACTTACCAAAAATACAATAGATATTCAATAAGTACTCCCCCTGACAAGGTGAATAGATTAGACGATAGAAGATATGACCCCCAACTTTTGACAAAGATATTCAAATGGTGTCATTACTAATGGTTAATAAAGATATCAGCTATATGTTCTGTGGAAGGAATATAATTCAACTGAACAACTCTATTTGTAACTTTTTCTCTAAGAAAATGGTATTTTATTGGTATATTCTTAGTCTTTGAATGAAGTACAAGATTCTTGGAGACACTAATGGTACTGGTTTTATCACAGTGAAGTGGGATGGGATCAGTATAAGTTACCTTCAAATCTGCAAGAGTTTGTATCATCCATAAAATCTGAGTGTAGCAAGTAGCATCAGTAATGTACTCTGCCTCTATAGTTGATAAGGAAATAGATCCCTACTTCTTACTAAGCCATGCTACTAATGAGTCACCCAGGATGAATGCACCTCCACTGGTGCTCTGTCTCTAATCCACACAATTTTCCCAATCAGCATCTGAATAAGCAGTTAACTGAAAATTCTGATTTCTAGGATACCAAAGACCATAAGTCATGGTGCCCTTCAAATATTTGAATATCCTCTTGATAGCTGCTAAATGACTTTGTTTAGGAGTGGACTGATAACGACCTACCATTCCAACAACTTGCATTATATCAGGACGAGATGATGTGATGTACAGAAGATTGCCTATCATTGATCGATATGTTCTTTAATCAACATCAGATGAAATATCATCTTTATTGAGCTTGCAACCAACCACCATAGGTGTACTAACATGAGAGGAATATTCTATCTGGAACTTTTTCAACATCTCTTTCAAATATTTTTCTTGAGGGATAAATATTCCTGCAGAACTCTAATTTACTTGTAAAGAAAGAAAATATGATAGCTCTCCTATCATGGACATCTCAAAATATGTTTGCATAGAATTAGCAAACCACTTAACAGAAGAGTCATTAGTACAGCCAAAAATAATGTCATCTACATAAACCAAAACAACTAATAGATCATCACCTTCTGACTTAATATATAGATTGTTGTCAATAGTACCTTTCTTGAACCCTTTGTCTTGTAAAAATTTATGCAATCTATAATACCAAGCTCATGGTGCTTGTTTCAGTCCATGTAATGCCTTCTTAAGCTTGCAGACATAGTCAGAATTATCTGTCAGTGAAAATCCTTTAGGTTGCTCCATATATACTTCTTCTTCTAGATATCCATTGAGAAATGTTGACTTAACATCCATATGATATACTTTAAAGTTCTTATGACATGAATATGCAAGAAACATCTTGATGTGTTCCAATCTTGCCACCGGTGCAAAGGTTTCATCAAAATCTTGTCTTTCAACTTGTGCATACCCTTTACAGACCAATCTGGCTTTATTCCTAATAATTTGTCCTTTTTCATTCATTTTATTCTTGAATACCCATTTGGATCCTATTACATTCTTATCTTCAGGTCTAGGAACAAGCTCCCAAGTGTTGTTCTTCTATATCTGATCAAGATCTTCATTCATAGCTCTAATCTAATCAACATGCTTCTTGGATTCATAAAAAATTTTAGGTTCAATCATAGATAGGAAAGCAACCTGAGATTGTTCTAAGTCTTTAATCAATTTCCTTCTTATCTGAACTCCTTTATTCATATCACCAATTATCTAATTTTCAGGATGATTCTTTCTAACAATTCTGAGAGGAGGTTTTGTTTATGTCTGCTTAGTTCAGTCTACTTGAGTATTTGTATCTTCATCTAATTCAAAGTCTTCTCTTTCAAATCCTTGGACCTGTTCATCTTCAACTTCAACTATATCTTTTGTAGTTGATTCAACACTGCTTACATTTCGTACCGAGATTTCTTCATCAACTTTTATGTCGATACAATCAACCAATTTATGCAACCTCTTATTATAGCATCTGTATTCTTTATTGTTTGTAGCATAACCTAAGAATATACCTTCATGATCCATGTCATCATATTTACCGATATTTTCATCATTATTCTTGATATAACACTTACTCCCAAAGACTTTAAAATTCTTGATTGGGGCAGGTCTTCCAAACCATAGTTCATAAGGAGTCTTGTCATTGTGTGGCCTAAGATGAGATTTTTTAATAATATGTACGGCTATATTAATTTCTTCTACCCAATATGTCTAAGAAATATTCCTTTCATTCATCATTGATCTTGCCATTTGTTGAACTGATCTATTTTTCCTCTCAACTACTCCATTTTGTTGTGTAGTCCTTGGACTAGTGTACTCTCTTTTGATCCCATGTTTATCGCAGAACTCTTTGAATTTCCATGCACTAAACTCTCCTCCTCTATCATACCTTACTGCCTTCAATATTTTTCCTGTTTGATTCTCAGTCAGAGCCTTAAACACTTTGAATTTTTCGAATGCTTTAGATTTTTCCTTCAAAAAGGCAACCCATGTTAGTCTAGAATAATCATCAATAATCAACATGAAATAGTTTTCTTTTCCTATACCTTCCTTCCTTGATGGTCCACATAAATCCATATGTACTAACTGAAGAGGTTTTTGAAAGTTCTTAGATTTAAATTGTGTTCGAGTAAGCTTTCCTATTTGACAAGGTTTACAAACAGAATCATATGGATTCAATATATTTGGAAGATATTTTACTGCCCCACTGGTTCTAAGTTTGATTATATGATCAAAATTTAGGTGTCCAAGTCTCCTATGCCATAGCCAACTTTCAACATACTTTCTTAAGTGACATTCTTATTTTTCTTCTTTTAAAACATAGACATTGTTTTCTGTTCTTATGCCTTTTGCAATCAGCTATCCTGAATTCATAGATTTTATTCTACAATATTTAGAAGTAAAAACAACTTCACATCCTCAATCACAGATTTGACTGACAATAAGCAGATTATGTTTCAGACCATCTAAAAACAACACATCTTGAGATTTCCCTTTGCCATTACTCAGACTTACCATTCCTTTACCTTTTATTTTTCCTGTTGCATCGTTTCCAAAAGTTACATTCCCTGATTTGCTTTCACTTAGAGTTAGAAACTTAATTTTGTCTCCAGTCTTATGTTTGAAAAATCCAGTGTCAATATACCAGGGATTCTTTTGTCTTTGAGCTAATAACACTAATCCACACTTATCATCTTCTTTCTTCTTCCAAACCTTGAAATTTTCAGTAGCAGGATTCAAATCTGGCTTATAGTTCCTTACGCGACAATTTGCTGCTTTGTGTCCATAATTATGGCAAGTGTAACATTCTGGTTCACTAAATAACAGATCATAACGATTGTTATGATCATAACTGTTGTTATGCCTAATCTGCATATTTTTTCTATCCATCGCATGATTTGTAGGCTATGGTTGTTTGTTACTTGGCTTTCTCAATCTTTGATGTGGAAGACAAATACTCCTTCAGTATCTTGATTGCTAATATCTTAATCTTAAAAAACAATTTACATCTTTGTGACCAAAGTTAGAACAAAAAAAACAATATCCATAGAAAAATCCTTTGTACTTGGAAAATGGTTGTCTTCTTTGAGCAATTCGATTTCTTCCATGCTGATGATTTCTTTGACCAGAAGATGTGTTTGTGTTATTTCTTTGATCTACAGATTCGGTTCTGGTACTTTTTCTTTCATTCCTTCTTGGCGGCTGATTATCTTTCTCTGTTTATGTAGAGTGGTTGTTGTCAATGATTGTAGATTTGACAAACTTGAAGGATTTTGTGTTTCTTGGTTGATCACTACTTGATCCTTCTTCATAACCGAAGCCAGATTTCTACTTTATATTCCTTTGCTAATTTAGAATGGAGGTTAATCCTTTTGAGTCTTTAATACTTGACAGATTTTGGTGATACAATGCCTTATACTTCTCCATCTCTTTTCTGGTTTTTACTATCTCTTCTTCCAAAGCTTCACATCTCGCTTTCTTCTATGATAATTGTTTTTTCAAAATGGCCTCTATTTTATTTTACTCTTCTAACTCTAGTTTTAGCAAGGCAAAGTCTTCATCAGGTTTTTTACCATTCATTTTAAACTGCATCAACAATTGTTTTTGTTTTCTCTTCTTAAATATGGGTCTGTCAATTTCTTCCAAAGCACTGATTAATTCACCTTCCATATCCACCACAGCTTCTTCATCATCCATGTCAGATCATGTGTGTTCATAATCAAGATCTCCCATATCCATAAGCATAAAATCATTCACTTTGTCTTCGCAGGATGAATCGTTATCTATGTCTTCTAAGGAGTTGTCATTGTTTGCACACAAACTTTTCTTTTTACTATATTTCTTAAATTTGTATTTCTTTTCATCATCAGAGTTCTAGTCATTTTTCTTGTGAGGACACTTAGCTTCAAAATAACCTATCTTACCACAGTTAAAATATTTGAAGGGTAGCTTGCCTTGATATTTTCCTGATCCTTTCTTTAACCTTCTTACAAATTTTGCCTCAATATCATATAATTCTGAATCAGTATTCTTGTATGTTTTAAAAGATGATTCTCTAGTGATGGATTTATCTTTGCTAATTCTCATTTCATATGCATTTAGAGTTCCTAGGATTTGATTAATAGACATAGTTTTAAGATCATTTAATTCTTCTATTGTATAAACTTTTGGATTAAATCTATCAAGCAGAGATCTTAAAATATTCTGAACTAAAAATGCATCTTCAATATTCTCACCAAGACCCTTCATGGCATTCACAAGCTCTTCAACTCTTAAAAAATACTTAATAACTGTTTCATCCTCATTCATCTTTAGTTGTTCAAATTTCAATCTATATGTTTGAAGTTTGGCATCTTTTACTTTCTCATTTCCTTCATAACTGCTAATAAGTTTATCCCACATTGCTTTGGAAAATTCAAGATGCATCACCTTTACAAACTCTACTTCAGCAATTCCATTCAAGATAGCATTCATTGCCTTTGCATTGAAGCTAAATTCTAACTTATCATCTTTAGAAGCTAGCACAACAGGCTTTATATATCCAGTTTCTACTACATCCCAAACATCAGCACCTAAGGCCATTATGTATGTTCTCATTCTAACTTTCCAGAAGGCAAAATTTGTTCCATCAAACAGAGGAGGCTTACTGGATGAAGTCCCTTCATGACTTGTCATGTTTAAAATTATATATCTAACTTTAAATAAAAGGAACCTGCTCTAATACCAATTGTTGAAATTATTAAGACAAATGAGAGGGGGGGTGAATCAGTTGTTACTGTGCTTAAACAATATTATGTCTATTAAAACATTTTTTCAATCTTCTCCAAGTGGCCATCAAGATTATACAATATATGAACAACATAAATAATAAACATCAATCACACATATGATATACATAGAGACATATTTTCACGAGGAAACCCATAAAGGGAGAAAACATCTTCTTCTTTGAATGATACACAACCTTTTATGTTCTGTACATCATCTATCTTTGAGCACCAACTCCAAACGAGGCTACCACCTCTATTTTACAATATGCAACTTTTTGAGAGAACAAACTCTCTGGTTTCTCTAGCACCCACTAGAAGGAAGCACCAACTGAATGGAAGCACCTACTTCCACTTATACAGGCACCAACTTGCATACAGAAAACTCTGTGTTTTTCATAGCACCACCCTGCCACCCTGTTTTCTAGCCACAACTAGATGAAGGCTACAACTTCCAGTATTCAAGCACCGACTCTAATAAAAAAGGACTATAGTCCTCCCTAAAACCTCCCTACCTCCCTAATTATAAATAAATGATTGAATAACCAACAATACAGATATATCAATTCTTACCACTTCTTCTCTTTTCTGCAATTCTTTTCTACTTCACTATTCTTTTGTTCTGTTCATACTTGGATTGACTTGTTGTCTCTTTCTATCTGTTCTTTCTCTGTTCCTCTCATGCTAATTGGTATGTGTACATTCTTCTCTCTTCACATTTTATGTTATGTTTAGCTTCTGTTTCTCATCTCTGAGTTTGATCTCACACTGTGAATACTGTGATTTTCCTTTCTCCCGGTTCAACTCATTTTTCCAGTGAGAATAGCCAACATAAATCAGTCAGGGTGTATTGATTTTATACAATCCTTCCATTTAGTTACACTTTGAATCTCCAAATAAACGCACAAGAAACCGAATCGCTAAAAAAAAAATAACTATGATTCAGTTCTGCTAACTGAATTGTAACTGATCAATAGTCTGTGAAGTGAAACAGTCACCCTTCGCTCAAAATGTCGATTAATCAAAACCATTGGATTAAATCCACTGAGACTTGTTGACCTTTCAAATATGTTCCTCATGAACTTTACCTACTCGAAATAGAACTAGGCGTGTTTCTCCCCACATGCCCACTTGTTGTGCCCATACGCCAAATAAAAATTGTTTTGCGATTTCGCGTTTCAGGTGGTCGAGTGTGAGTCACCTCGATTTTCCCAAATCACAAATCTCTGAAGTGGAGCCTAGAAACACTATATCCTTCCCTTCTCTTCTGCTAATGTGACCACTGGCTATGACCACATCCCTATTCAAAAAAGGCATTTCGTGATTTCGCATCTCCGATGTGGAGCCTAGCGGCATGCTAGCTCCTCCCTTAATCCAACGACGATGTGAACTTGGCTATGATCATGGTCCAATCATTCGATCATTTCGTGACTCACGATGTCGGAGGTTAGAACACCTCCCTTCTTTTGATTCCTGAACTCCCGACTTCAATCACCTCAGATCAACGGTCTGAGATTTTCTGTGACTCAACGGTCGTGATTATCTTCTGCATTTCAAGATTTCGTGAGTTCCTTTCTGATGTGGTCCTTGCTGACGTGGTCTGTAGCTATCCTTGGTGACATGGATCTCCTCTCATGTCACATGTTCTTCTCCTGGATATGATGGCCCGGATTAGTCCTCGATTCAACGCTCAAGATCTCCTCTTTACGAACTCGGACTTCATATCAGATCAATGGTCCATATCCCTCTGCGATCTAAAGTTCCAAATCTTATCGAGATTTCACATTTTGGATGTTTGAACGTGAGCCAACCCTAAATCTCTTAACTCCCGATATCTGAAATATTCTAGATCAACCGTCCAGAGCCCTCTATGATCTAACGGTCCAGATCTTATCATGATTTCGCGTTTCGTGACTTCAAAGGTTAGAGCACCTCCTTCCTTTGAATCTTCAGTTAGCAAAATGTCGATCTCTCACCAAGTGTCCTCTGGATCCAATGACCCATATCATTTCGTGACTGCACATATCGCGAGTTGGAGGATGGCTCTTGGCCATTATCCTCTTCATAGTTATACCGAATCCAACGGTTGCTAGTCCTTCACGCCCCGATCCTATGGCTGATGTCTAATATCCTCCTATGTGCTCTTTTGATTGTCCTCGTTGATGTTCTCCTCACTGTTTTTCTTTCCATCAATCTTATGAGTGTCATCGTTGTTGTTCTTTCCATCAATGATAAGCACATTCTTTTCCTGAAAGATATGCCAACATGATCATATTATATATTATGCACAACATACTTATAAAACAGAATGCCTGCAATGTCTTATTAGTAGATATTGAACCGATCAAGTAACAAAAGGGGTGCCTCGAAAGTTTCTTCGTCATATTCCCATAATTCCATGTTTGCAGCAATTTTTCAGGTGTGAAATCATAGCACAATTTATAGATTAACATGCACTTAGCATAAGTGGAGATGGTTCTCTTTGAATGCATGCCGATGGTTATACATTTAGGGAAGTTGAGGAAAAATGGAAATATTTCAAAGATGAACCTCATAATGTTAGGATTTCATTGGCAGTTGACGGTGTTAATCCATTCGGAGAGCTTAGGTCTATTTACTTAGTGTGGCCTATTTTTTTTATCAACAATAACATTCCTCCTTGGATGTCAATAAAGAGGGAGCACATAATGTTGACAATGATTGTTCAGGTATTTGTTTACATTAATTGTTTTAATCTAACAATTTCATTTGTTTCGTTTTTTGCATAATATCTTTTGCTTATTTATTTACTTATATATACATATCATGGTTATAGTAATTATGTGTAATTTCAAACAATTAGGTAAGTACCGGGTTAAAGATATGAATGTATATATCGAGCCTCTTATCGATGAGCTACTAAAGTTATGGGCTGGCATCACTATGTATGACATCTGTAAACCAATCGGGGAGAAGAAATTTAAATTTTGTGGAATACTTTTATGGACAATTAATGATGCCCCGGGACTAACACATTTTTGTGGTGTGTAGAATTCTATTACTCTTTAATACACTATATTTCTTTAAATATACCATGTTAAATGTTTAATTTTTAAATAATCTCATCGTATAATTGACATTAATCCATATGTTGCAGGTCTTCAAACAAAGGGTAAATTTGCATGTCCGGTTTGTAGTCCTAAGATGAAGTATCGTCATTGAAAAAGCTTAGGAAAGGTGGTGTTTGATGAGTATAGGCACCTCCTCCCTAAGAACCATAGGTATCGTACTACTAAAAAACATATTTTCAATGGGAAAGAAGATATTGGTTTAAAACCACTAAAAATGGCACCTCACCTATGGAGGTTGGAATATAATAGAAATTGTCAAGGTACGCAATTTCTTTGCGTATAGTATATCATGTAATGTTTTGAATGTTTATTTTAATCATTGAAATTATTTTACCGTATTTGATAATTATTTTTGTGATTTATTTTATGCTTCATGAAGGCCGCCATCATGAAGGTATTAATAATGGGCTTCCATGAGGAATGAAATGTTATCCCACTCAATTGATGAGGTTTCTCTACTATGAGGAGCTAAAAATATCTCATTTGTTTGATACAATGCATATCAGGAAGAATGTGACAGAAACGTAATGGTGAATCATAGATGGTAGGAGGGATAAAGAAAAAATTGTCAAAATTTGTACTGACATTTAGGAAGCTAATCATGCAATGCGAAGTGTGATCCGATAAAATAGAGATGGACTAGACCGAAATAAACTTCCATGGTTATTAACAGAGAAACAAAGCAATGATGTAAAATAGGTCATTCAAAGAATTAAATTTCCCATGGGTTTTTATTCAAATATAAATAATATCTTAACGAAGAAAGGTGAATTTGGTGGGGTAAAAACACATGATTGGCATACTTTCATTAAGGTAATAATTGTGGTATACATATTTATATATATTGGCCTTATACATATTTTAAGTTTTTTATTTTTTTTTCTACTTTGGTCGAAACAAATAACAATTCATTTTTTTATTACAGTATGTTCTACCTCTATCTCTCCCAAACGACTTTGACAAAAACGTCAAACAAGTTATATATGATCTTGGAAAATACATGAGGTAAGTAGTTGTGATTTATATGCAAAATGTTCTTTCAATTTGTTGTTGTACTTAATGATATGTGTTTTACTTTTAATGCAATATATTATCTTATGTTATGTTGAAACATGTTATTTTCTTGTGTCATGATCTCATGTAGATGGTTGTCATTGAAATAAATCCATGAAGATGATATAAAGTATTGGAAGAAAGAAATTCCTCGTCTAATGTGTGAAATGAAAAAGTATATACCTCCAACATTTTTCAATGCACAAGAACACTATCTCATACACCAAGTTGAGGAGATTGAAATTTGTGGACCTGTTCACACAAGGTCAATGTGGATGGTGGAGATTCACTTGAAATCATTGAAGGCATTGGTTAGACAAAGAGCATGTCCTGAGGGTTCTATGGTGGAGGAATATATGATATATCAATCCATGGTGTATATTGGTCAATATCTTCCTAAATTAGCAGCGCCAACTATGCATGCAGTGGATCACATTTGGGATGTGAACTCCATCAAAAAATTTGAAGATCAGGAGCACCTGTTGGGGAAAGGTAGAATGAAAAAAATGAGAGGTAATATATTAATAATTATGGATATTTTTATTAATAATGCATACAAAGTTTCATTTTTGTGTATATGATCATACTCGTTAATATATTAATATATGTTATTCCATAAATTATTAATATTTATAACCATGGACGTTATAACTAATATTTAATATTGGTGAATTATGATTTTTTGATTTAGTTGCTCAAGAGTGGGATGCACTGCATTTATACATTGCAAACAATATTAACTGGATGAATGTATGGATTGAAATATGTAAACAACATCATGGAGGTAGGTTATCATGACAACGAATGTCTGAATTGGTTAGAGAAGCTCATCGTGATGGAGATGCCAATGTTACACAAAGGGAAATTGATTTATCATATGGTTTGAAAGATGGATAGGAAAGAAAATTCACCCATTTTATTCAGTTATTTTATATTATATTAATGTGACTAAATGTGTACTATATTTTTCAAATACTTTCCAAGTTATATAAATATATATGTTAATTTATTAATTGACAATGCATATTTTACATATCTGGAATATTGCAATTGAAACACCACAAGGCTATGTGGTGAAATGGTCATAAATTTCGCATCAAACAGTTGGATGAAACTAGGAAAACTTCTGATAGTGGGATAACTACAATATTCCAGGTCACTAATGTTTCCTATAGGAGTGACAAACATCCATGAGAATATGAAAATAGATACTATGGGTATTTAAATGATATACTTGAGTGTGACTTTAATTCCTTCAAATTAGCTTTGTTCTAACATCAAATGGTATAGGTTACGAATGCATTAACGTCATGAGGAAAGAATTGTTATTCAACATGCCAACATATTTCCAATGATTAAAACAACAGTGTTTGAAAGAGGACATGATCACTATGTTTTTCCAAGCCAATGTGAACAGGTCTTTTACTGAAATGTTCTAGGTGAGAGGGATTGTTCATTTGTTGTTAGATATGATCCCAAGAGAAAGGCCAGTTAAGTATACTCATTTACAGGAAGAAGATTATATTAAAGATCAAGAAGATGATTCTCCATATCAGATAGATTCAGAATATCATGCACGGTCGACAGATGAAGAAGACGAAGAAGATCATGATCCAAGTGTAGAAGATAATATTTCAATTCTTGATGATGATGTCGATGAAAATATGCTTGAAAATGACATTGATGACAATGATGATATCATCAATCCTTTCAACACTGTTTCTGAATTAGATGATGATACAGATGTCGAGTTCAATGAAGAATATCAAGATACAAAATAAGGATGATTATACAAATATTGAGTTGGATCAAGTACGTGACTATATATTTTAATTTGTATGAATTATTCTCTTAAAATAATTTACTTATAATTTATGGGTTAATTACATGTTTTTAAGTTTTATGTGATGTTTTTATATCCTATGTTACATGTTGTTTAATTATTATTTGAAACCTAAAAATAGTCTCCAATATACTAAATTAGTACGTGGTAAACTAAAAATATCATTTACCAACACATAATTTCATTTAATACCTTCATTAATTTTTGTTTTGTAGTTTTTATGCATGAATCTTACTAGGACGTTTCTTTCAATTATTTTCTATTTTATATATTGGGTATTGGGGATCAATTAATAGTGATGTGAAGGGGAGGGGAGGGTCCATATGAGCTTCCATATTCACGTGGTTCGCCTTGTTCAGTAGAGGATAAATTATTCTTGAAACCAAGAGAATCTCATTCATTTGTATACCATCATGATCATAGATTTCATCAATATTGTTGTCATAGTATTGCATCAACGAAGTTTCAATAAACGTGTTTGTCATTTCTATAGAATTTTCGTTGAAATTGTTTGAAAACATGGGACTTTGGCCCATGACTAGTTATGTATCAAGAATAATGTGCGTTTCCAAACTCAAATATGACTCACACACCCACTCTAATATATATCCTATCTTGGCCTCATTCCATTTGAACTTTTTGTTGTGATGAAAAATAAATCTTTTTTTGTATGCACTGAAATTTGACATGGACAGACTATTTGCATGGCTTAACGATATGGGAGGGTTTCTATACTCAAATTTGACTCACACACCCACTTGTTTCCATAATCAATTCATCATGTAAACCATAAACCCTATTTTTCTTTCAAAGTACACAAATTGGTTGACACAAGTTTTAAGTAATTTGCATCAGCCTTTCTTCATTTTTCTTTTAGGTTCTACATTGTATATACAATGTATGTGTGTCATAGTTGTGATGAAAAATCCCTCTTTTTTGTTCATTTTTTAATCAACACCATAAAAATATGCCCTTGCAGTACTAGGATCAACCTCCTTGATTGCATCCTACTATACCTCATATTGGAAAAATGAGTCCTCCATCCTTCCAGTGCAATCCATTACCCACAATAATATTTATCGGGGGTCTTTGCTTAACATGTGTCCAACTATTCATTACAATTAAACATATTGTACTTACTAGTTCATTTAATGTCTTCCATAAAACCTTGCATCTTTGATACCCGCTTCTAACATTATTATTCTTAATTTATTGTAACAAGAGGGAAAATATCTAGGTATATCATTTATGATTTTGCTTGTAGGAAGGAGAACAAGAAATAATAAATGATATTCCATTGGCTATCATTATGTCAGCAATTGATTTATCAACCTTCTCCATTAATTCCATATTATGTATTCCCGTTAAATTTTTAGTTCCTAAAGACTTCTCTCTATAGTGAAAGTCGTCGTTGCATGCTCAACATATCAAGAATGTGATATAATTTTATTTACTTGGGAAAACTTTGTAGTTTAGTATTTTTTCAATTTCATAGTCACACCAAATAAGGTATGTGAATCCTAGTCATTTTGTCTCTTTAAAATGTGTTTTCACATCCTCAATTCTATCACTATGTATTTTAAAAAAATGATGCAAACTCAAGTCTATCTACCCTTAAAAATATAGCCACAAAGAAAACATACCTATTCATGAAAACCAACGTTATGCTTTTGTTTTTTCAGACTTTCTTTGCATGTTCAAGGAAGAGTGTTTTAGGTTTAATTGGCTTTGGTGGTTTCATCTTGGGTTGGTCTCCTTTCAAATTGGATAGATTGTGTTCTTATTCATTTTAAAGTTTTTCCCTTAAGAGGATGCAGTAATTGTATGAAAGAGTGTAGAAGGTGAATAAATTCTTACTACCCTAGATGCAAATAGTGGGTAAAACTTAAAATAACAAGAAAAAACTATAGATGGATATATGATGTTTCTTCAACTTGAAGATGTTAAATATCTTGACCTCAAGCTACTCAATTCTCTTGATCTCTCTAAGATGAATTCTTGTAAAGCTACACCTCAATATTTCTTTAATCTTGATGGCTACCCACTTGAAGCTCCAATACAACTAAAAATTATTGATCTCCAAGGCTTCAAAACTTAGGAAAATATCACTTCAAGGCTCTCCAAGGATTCTTGCAAGCTGCTTGTTCTATTCCCACTAAACGAAATTGGAAAACAAAAGTTGGTGAGTGATGGTTCAGTGAGTTAAAAATACTTTCCTACCTTTAACAACTATATGTTGTTTGTTTTGGACCCAAAAGTCCCTCATCTAGTCCAATGACATATGGGCATCCCTCGGTACATTGGAGGTATATATCCATCAAGATGTTTAGGAAATCCATAAAAGGTCTCCATAACAAAGAGAAACATCATTGGGGCAAAGGGGGGATATACCCCACGTCCTTGAAAATGCTTCCCTAACTTTAATAACTATATATTGTCCATTTTGGACCCAACACCATAAAAATATGCCCGTCTATAAATCAAATCCCTCTTTTTCGTTCATTGTTTAATAAACACCATAAAAATATGCCCTTTCAGTACTAGATGTGGGAACGTTTGTTCTGTCAAACAAATTTTAAAAGGAACAATGAAAAGACACCGTACTAGGACTAGACATGGGAAATAGTAACTGTGAATGGGGCCAACGTTGAAATTTTTGCAAATTGTTTGTGTATGCACTAAAATTTGACATGGATAGACTATTCACATTCCTTAACGATATGGGATGGTTTCTGGACTCACATTTAACTCACACACCCACTTGTTTCCATCATCAATTCATCATGTAAACCATAAACCCTATTTTTCTTTCAAAGTACACAAATTGGTTGACACAAGTTTTAAGTTTGCATCAGTCTTTCTTCATTTTTCTTTTAGGTTCTACATTAATGTATATACAATGTATGTGTGTCATAGTTGTGATGAAAAATCCTTGTTTTTTGTTCATTGTTTAATCAACACCATAAAAATATTCCCTTGTAGTACTAGATGCAGGAATGTGTGTACTGTTGAACGAATTTTAAAAGGAACAATGAATAGAAATTGTACTAGGACTAGACATGGGCAACAATGACCTATGAATGGGGCCAACATTGAAATTTTTTCAAATTGTTTCTATATGCACTGAAATTTGACATGGATATACTATATGCATGCCTTAACGATATGGGATGGTTTTTGGACTCAAATTTGACTCACACACCCACTTTTTTCCATCATCAATTCATCATGTAAACCATAAACCCTATTTTTCTTTCAAAGCACACAAATTGGTTGACGCAAGCTTTAATTTTGCATTATCCTTTCTTCATATTTCTTCCAGGTTCTACATTAATGTATATACAATGCATGTGTGTCATAATTGTGATGAAAAATCCCTCTTTTTCATTCATTTCTTAATCAACACCATAAAAATATGCCCTTGCAGTATTAGATGCAGGGATGTGTGTATTGTTAAACAAATTTTAAAAGGAACAACGAACAAAAATTGTACTAGGACTACACTATATGGGAAACAGTGACCTGTGAATAGGGCCAATGTTGAAATTTTTTCAAACTTTTTTTGTATGCACTGAAATTTGACATGGATAGATGATTTGCATGACTTAAAAATATGGAAGGGTTTATGGACTCAAATTTGACTCACACACCCACTTGTTCAAATATTAAACTCCATTATCTCATATTGAAGCACTTACTAATGCAATTTAATAAAGTGGAATAATGTGACACTTGCCAGTGTAATAAAGTTCTATCAAGAAGAATCGCAGGGTGATGTCTCTTAAGGACAATTTCATGGCAACAATAATTAGGACAAATGGCCATGTGGAAGGGAACTCTAAATGTAAACCTTCCAGTTATGAGAAGAAATTATGAGAATTTAGTATATTTGTTATAGGTTAGAATAAATGTTCTAGTAGATATGTTAATGATTCCTAATTTCATATTTGTATTTGACTCAATGTATTAGCTTGCAAAGTATCAAATTTTAATTTCAAGTTGATAAACCAAATATGAAATGAATCCTAAAACCATCAAGTGTTGGAATTTGTCATTTAAGTGTAGTGTCATGTAGTTATCTTTTAAAACTACATATAGAGAGTAGTATCTATAGAAGTAGAATAGGTAGAGGAGAAAATCAAGGATAATTTAGTACCCATCACTTATGCAAAAAATTTCATCGGCAAGAGAGACAAAGAAGGGAATTCATTGGCAAGAGAGAGAAGGAAATGATATTATCACAAGAGCAACGATGTAAATATTCTTGCGACGAATTAGCTATAATATCGATGAAAAAATTTCGTCGATAGTATAGCTAATTCGTCGCAAGAATATTTACATGGGATAAACAAAGGAAATGGATGAGGTGGTTCCAAGTATATAAGCTAATTCATTGCAAGTATCTTCAAATGTACACATGGGATAAACAAAAGAAATGGATGAGGTGGTTCCATCTAACGGAATATTGGTATGATATTATGTATTACTCTACCTCCAAAATTACCCAATTTAAAGCGCTATATGATTATGAACCCCCATCACCGAAGAATTGGGTCATTAAAAATGCAAGTATAAATTATTATTAATCTCTTTTAAGAGAAAATTGACTACCATAGGTTAACTCTCTCTCTTTCTTGTGGAGAAATACATAGTTAAAATAAGCTACCTTAATGCAAGAAGTGTTTCAATAAGGTCTAAATGTCATCATTGTTGTCATAGTATTGTAGCAACAAAGTTTCAATGAACATGGTGTTCTTCATTGTTATAGCATCTTCGTCGAAACTGTTCGAAAACATGGGACTTTGGCCCATGAGTTTGGTGGAAAGAAGAAGATCCTTGATGGCATTTTGTATTTAAATAATGATTTTGTACTAATATTATTTATGTAGAAAAAAAGCACTTAGATGAAAGAAAAAAACAAAGACACGACATAACTTATGAAGCTTGTGCAATTTATCAAGTTCTTATTTTTTTATGTTATTGCATTCCCTTGCAGTACTAGATGCGGGGACATGCATATTGAACAATTTTTAAAAGAAGAAGCTAAAATACATTGATCCATATGGATTTCTATGACCTCCCACCTATTCCAACTGGCTCATTTTGGAATTTTTCCAGTTTGGCAGTTTCTTCCCTAGTTTTTGGGTCCATGACTTGCGAGGTCATTTTGAGGCCCTAAACAACGTTTTTTAGGGCTCGCCACAATTAGAATGACCTTTAGTAGATAGAAAAAAAATGTTATTTCCTCGGATAGACCTTTCCAACGGGCTATCAAGCGCCTAAAATGGATATCGTATGCAAAAGTTACGGCCCTGAGAAGTTCATGTACTAACTTACCCAAATGGGGCCCACATGACTTTTGGCGCTTCATCTCCTAAGGTTAGGTTTTTTGGATGTCTAGGGTTTTTGAAATTCTAGTTTATTGTAAAAAGGCCTTCAGATCCTCATTGTAATAATATTCTTGCGAATGAGCCCAGGCATCACATCTCTTCTCAAAGATAAGTCGCCACCATTCTAGCAAGCTTGTTTCCGCTGCATTTTACAGTTTCATCTTATTTCTTTATTGAATAGTGTTAGCACATATTATCGCTAAGGGGGTCTTTTCCATTAGAAAAGGGCACCTTGGTCAAAAATGCACAAATAGGGGGATAAAAACCCACTTTTCCTTTTTATCCTAAGCTTAGCGCTCGAGCATGTTGTGCTAAGGGGCACATAGATCTGGGCGGCTGAGATCTGCGCACTCAAATCTACGGTGCATGATCCATATCGGACCCCCCTGACATTCTACCTTTAATGAGGGGGGGGGGGTCCAAGTTGGTGGTTTCCGAGTGCGGGCTCCACACT